>PISW01002785.1:0-242287 GCA_004023785.1 Mungos mungo
ATTAAATAAGCAAACACCACCAACAAGCAAAACAGGTACTACAATGCAAAAATATTTAAAAAAAACGATAACCCTCTCACATGCATAAATGAAAGGTTGCACACAAAGAACTCACATCTTTTCAAGCTTCAATAGTAAATATTCTGCTACTATGTATTAAATACTGCATGCTTTGCCCAAGCTAAGATGAAACCACATCCTAAATCAATAAGCATTTTGCATTTCCTTTCATTATCTACTCAAAGTCATGCCTACTTCACCTCTAAACATTTCATTAAATCCAATTATACAGCAAACACTCTCAAAATACACTTAGATTGTATTGCAGTTTCACTTAACAGTATATAAATCAGTATATATCAGTGATTTAGTGAAGTGCAAAACAAAGCAAAACAAAATCAATCTAGACTATGAACCTCCTTTATCTTTAGTTTGTGCATATGAGAGGACATATTTGCATAAAAATCTGAAGAGTAAATCTCAACATTAACATTTAATTAAATACTCATAATTAAAATTTTAATCCTGCAAAGTAATTAAATTTTCTTCTAAAATAATTCTCAATTGATTCTTTCTGCAACCACATTGAGAAAATGCTTAGAAAGTATTAAAGCTTAAAAAAATGAAGTGCTTCACCAAGGTTTGTCACTTTCTTATTCACTTGCTCTGCAGAGCCAAACAGATGCACATTGCCTTAATATTTTGTTTTGCTTTCTGCATAAATGAAAAGCATTAAAAATGTCTTCCAAAGCATGAAAATAAAAAAGAGGTGATGTGAGGGTTAATGTTATGTGTCAATGTGATTGGGTCACAGAGTGCCAATATAATTGGTCAAACATTATTCTGGGTGTGTCTGTAAGGTGTTTTTGGATGCTATTAACATTTTAATCAGTGGACTTAGTAAAGGAGATTGCCCTCCCAAATGTTTGTTGTGGTCATCCAATCAGTTGAAGGCCTGAATAGAACAAAAGGCTAACTCTCCAGTGAGTGACTTTTTCTGTCTGACTGCTCTGACCCAGGACATAGGTGTTTTCCTACCTTCACACTTGAACGGGAACATCAGCTCTTCGTGGATCTTGAGTCTCATGGCTTTCAGACTGAAACTTACACCACTGGTTCTCGTGAGCCTCCGGGTACCAACTGCAGACCTTGGGACAGCTCAGCCTCCGTAATTGTTATTCAGAGGTCTTGAGACAGCTCAGCCTCCATAATATGTAATATGAACATACATTCACATTTGGATCAATTCATATACGTCTATATTCAAGTTGATTGAATATGAATTGATTTTGTATTCATTCTTTTTCTCTAGAGATCAATACAGATGGCATATCTAAGTCTGCTTGCATTTGTTAATTAATCAAAGAGGAAAGCAAAGGGAAGGCTTAGTAAATCAACTAAAATATTTAAGGAAGAGAGCTGATCATGACTTCAGGAAGATGCAAAAAGAAATGGGAAGATGAAAAGAAGAGTGTAATGGAAGGAATAAAGGACTGGGACTCAGAAAATCAGAGTTGGAGTCACAGCTCTCGGGACTTGGTCAAAACTAGAACCTATCAGCATCTCTTTTTATTCACTGAAGAGTATGGGATCACTTCATCCATCTTACACACACCATTAATTCATTACTTATTCAACAAAGGAGATGAATGTGCATTTTAAACCCAAGTTGCCATGTAAAAGTAATGTCTGCATTGACAGGACTAAAACATGATGATGCTAATGAAAATAATTAAAGAAGAAGAAAGATATATGAAAATATGTCTGACTTTCCCATAAATGTGGAATAAGTATATGTATAGATCAAAGGAACAAGTGTAGGGAGAAGCTATATAAAAAGTGTTAATTCTCTTTATTTTCAGAAAGAGCATTGTGAGATTGGCTTACCCTGAGATTTGAATTTGAGAGATACCTTGCAAATTCATAAATATTTAAGTTGTGGCTAATTGTAAAACCAAATATGATTTTTTCTATACTTTGATATTTTAAAAAGCATATTTAACATCCAATGATAGCTAGTTAATAGCAGTAAATGAATTTTTCTCCCTCGTCTAGAGCTTTCTTGTCATTCTATTAGATATAACAGACTTCCTTATCACAATTACAGCTGAAGAAACTGGTAATAAAAAAAACCTTCCTTGATGGATTAGCCCAGTAGTGGTGAAAGTCACCAAAAAGAACAAAGAAAAAAGTTGCACCCAAGCCAAAGAGTAAATTTTCTAAAAATAGAAATCATGAGAGTTACTAAACAGTACACAAAGAAATGACACTGCCGATAGGAAATTATAAAAGAACTTTTTAAAAAAGAAAACATGGATCTGAAATGCTAAATGAGAGAGGACAATAGGAAGATGCGTACTATTCATTTGAATAGAAAAAAGAAAACGATAAAAAGGGTTTGCTAATGCATTTCTCATCTTGGTCTCTATTTTTAAAATGTCATGTTCATCCTGTAAGAAAGCATAAAAGAAACCAGTGTGATTAGAAGGAAATGAGAAAAGAACCAATATTTATTGGGCACCTTACCTATAATAAATGTTGACATATTTTATTCTTTTTAATCCTCCTGACCATCTCACAGTAGATCAATATTTTATGGACAAGGAAAGTAAGTCTATATAACTTGTCTCATTGCAATGCTCTTTAAAAAAAAAAGGGTCGCTGGATTAAAATTCAGATATTCTTTTACTCTGAAAGTTCCACTTTGCTGTCAAGTAAGTGTATAAAAGCAAAATCAAGTATTGCTTGCAAAAATAACTAGATTCTTAGTTCACCGGGCACAATAAGCACGTAATTCTCTGAAGTTGTCACTATTTTTTAATGTAAAAACCCCAAAATATTATTTAATCAAAACGTATAGAGAAAAACAAATGAAATCTTGAAAAGAAATTGATAAACAAATTCTCTTAACCGCGAAAAGCAAACCTGAAATCAGGGAGTAGACTTAAAATAATTTAAAGATCTGCCAAAGTCAATGTGAAATTATCAGGCTTGCAAAATTTATGGAGTGAGGTTAGTGATGTAGTTTAGATGTATTTAGCAATAAGCAGAGTAAAGGGGTAAGGTCCATGACTTCTAGCAGTTCAGAATTTTGCTGAAGCACCTGTTTGAATTACCCATATTGATGTGTTGAATGACTCATTTAGCTTTATAAATTATTTTAGTAATGCATTTACAGAATCATTAAAAATCCAAAAGGGTCACTTAAGAGCTTCATGTTTTACTGAATTTTATGACAGAAATTACATTTGATAATAGTATTGGGGGTATTAAAGATTCATGAAATTATCAGTACAGGTCCCTTGAGAAGAATGTCACTGTTCTGGTATAAATGAAATGTCGCTTTTAAGGACTGGTGCCCTGGACCTTCAGTCAATAGCAAGGAAATCAGGCCAGACTGCTTTCCTAAGACAGGAGCCTAACGTTATGGTGCTGCATAACAGACCATTTAGATGATGAACAATAGTTAGAAAAACTATTAGGAAGAACCAGACCCATTCATTTAGCCTTACGGAGTACTGGTGAGTTTGAACTTAATATTGGGTACAATTTTTGAACATTCTTCTTAGAGAACACCTAACAGAGGAACTGCTAATATGTACCAGGAATGTTATTTACATTATGTCATTTAGTTCCGATGGCAATCCATGGGTTAGGTATGAATTTTATTGTCATTGCTATTTAAAGGTAAATAAACAGAGGTTCAGAGAGGTGAAGTACTTTACTGAAAATCACTTGAAATGAGAATTACCAAAGCCTAGGTTAGAATGCCTCTATACGTTCTTTCCTTCTGTTGTGCAGCCAGTCTCTGTGGTTGCAGGCCATGTGAAGAAGAAGGAGAAGGAGGGAAGGAGAAGAAAAGAGGTATAAAAATAAAAGTTGAAATGGCAAATTATTATTTTTATTCATCTTGAAAGTTGTGGAAAATATGGGGGTGCCTGGTTGGCTCAGTCGGTTGAGCGTCCAGCTTCGGTTCAGGTCACGAACTCGTGGTGGGTGGGTTCAAGCCCAGCGTCGGGCTCTGTGCTGACAGCTCAGAGCCTGGAGCCTGTCTTCGGCTTCTGTGTCTCCCTCTGACCACCCGCCTCCTGCTCATGAAGTCTCTGTCTTTCTCTTTGTCTTTCTCAAAAATAAATAAAACATTTTAAAAAATTAAAAAAAAACTTGTGGAAAATATGAACATAAAATTACTAAAATCCATTGATCCCTGATAGAGATACATTTATAACAACATGCATTTTTGTTTTATATTAGATAGTAAGTCAGGATGAACCATAACTCCTGACGTGCTATGCAATGACATTACGGAAATAATTAGACAAAAAATGAGGTAACTCCTGTTTACATGGTATGCCTCCTGACTTTTTGAAGGTGACATAAATAAAATATAGACATTTTCTTAAAAGAGAATTTTTATTAGCATTCAGAGATAGAATGTCATATATTTGTAAAAGATTACCAAACACTATTCTGGTAATAAGAAAATTGATGACTCCAAATTTATAGTTTAAAAAGATTCACTTTGCATTTTGAATTCATGAAAATTTATTTCTTTATCCAACAATAATTTATTAGATTTCCTAATGCTAGGTACTATGCTGGCATAAGAAATGTTATAAAAAAAAAGACTTTACTAGTGTCTATTGGGTAAAAAAGTCAGAATGTGTTTTCAGTAACACAGAATACACTCAGAAAAATGTAAGATGAGCGCAGAATCCAATCTTGGATGGGGAGTAATAATAATAAAACCCCATGAAGAAGCTGATATCTGAGCTTATACCTTCATGCATTAGTTAAATATTGGTTGGAAGCCTACTATGTAACAGCCACTATTCTAAGAATTAGCAATAAATTAATGAAGAAGTTAATTTTTAAATCTCTCTTACTATTTCAAAATCCATATAAATAAAGATAAAAGAATTAATTAAGTAAGAATATAAATCAGCAAAAAGGAAACTAATCGTTAAGGAGGATAATGAACCAATACCTGGTTCTATGAAAAAAATGATACATTAGGAAAGACAAGGGAAGGCTGACCAAGGTGGGATGGGGGGAAAGTAGGTAGAAAAATGCACTATGAAAAAGGAGAGATCTCTAGATATAGTATTACAAAACTAATACCATAATACCACAAAAATATATACATGACCCAAAATGGTGAAAATCTAAATAAAATTGATAAATTTCAGTAAGGAATATTGTAATGGACCTTTATTATTCATTTTGGCTGACGAGCATCTGAATTCCCTTCCCTTTGTTCAAGATAGTTCTCATTTTATTGGTAGAAAGAGCAAAAAGTGGATGGAGAGATATTCCAGTAAGACAAAAACAGCATGTGCAAAGGCCCAGAGGCAAGAGAGAATTAACAGCACTGTGCAGAGAACATAAGTAGCATGTCTGGAGAACTGAAAGGAGAAACACGTCCCAAATCATCAAGATTATTGTAAGCTATTTAAAGATTTTATATTTTTTTTCCTGGTATCAACAAAGAACCACTCTCTCTTTGGGGAAATTAGGTGATCGTGATGATACTGATGAGCTTGATAAATTCTAACATTGTTTTAGTACCTTTCATATGCCAAGAATACAGTACTTAGTGCTTTATGTGAACTATCTCAGTTAAATCTCACAGGAACTCAATAAGATCAATGTTCCTATTATGTGAATTTTAAAAGTAAAGAAATAGGTTAGCACACTTACCAAGTTCAAGAAAAGAATATATAAGTAAAAAAAATCAGCAGCTTCTTTCAAAATACCTGAAAGCTATTTGGGTTTAAATACTAGATTAGATATCTCTGGAGTTTATAACATACATAAAGAAGAGAGGGGTCCTTCATCCATTGCTTAGTACTAGACAAAACTTAAACATCTCAAGTCTGCTTATTTTTGCTTGTGGCAGGTGACCAACAGATACTGACTGAGCAGTGCACAAGACTGGATGTATTACGGGACATATGTAAGACAGTCTGGGGGATCCATGAGATACGTGGTGGAGGAATTACACAGGAAGTATTAGAAAATATGGATCTCCAATAAAACACCGGGAGTCATGGAAGAATTACTGGAGACTGTGGCCTATGCACTTTTAGTGACACTGGTCCTGGCTGTCTCTGCTGGAGTCTCTCTAGCAGGTGCAAAGCAAACCGAGATCAAGAGCAAGGGAGGCAACACACACAGATTGATTCAGATGTAGGTTTTATGTTTGGTTAAGTTTTCAAGAAAATGAGATAGCTTTGTGAAACTGTTACCTTTCTTTCTTTCACAGATTCTACTCAAGACCAAATTATAAATGGTAAGAAGGTCTAGGAGGAGACTTGAACTTTCATCCCTAACAGAAAAAAAGTAAACTAAGGTACCAGTTCTACAGATGGTAGATCAGCATCACTCTGGTAAAAAAAAAAAAAAAAAAAACTAGGAATTATTAGAATTATACCTGGACATTAATCATTTGCACTTAGCATATTTTAAAATCCTTTCACATTCTTTTTTGATTTACAATTTTTTGGGGGTAAGAGAGAAAGTATTCTAAAGTCTGAAAAATTATTTTATAATCCCTTAATATCTACATAGCTACCATATCAGCAAATGCATGATTTAAACTGAATTAAAATGTTCTAAAGAAAAAAATTATGAATTTTGGGTAAAGATCACATATTTATGGATAACACATAAGGCAACATTATTATGTGTAAGACATTATTGAATCTCTTAACTCTATTTAGAACTTTGAGATAGATTTAAAAAATGTGTGAGTCACAAAATGCTAGCTAACCTGCTAAATTAATCAATATATATCAACATTGTTTATTAAGTTAATAAATATGATAAACACATTGTAATAGTCTATATGTGATACTCTATTTTATACACTAATGCTTCTTCTGAGCATTCAACATTCAAATGCACCCTTAAAATTAAAAAAATCTTATATCTAACTCATACTTGACAGTCACCATTCCTGAAATTGAAAAGAAATCTTATTTTTCAAATGACATTCCAACCATTATTAAAGGCAAAAAATTATGTTTACATGTAAACAGTGCTTACATGAATAAAATGGTCAATATTTGCATTATGTCAAATAAAAATAATAGCTATTAGTCTGCAAATTTCTATATTTGGCTTGCTCTATTACCCGAGAAGAACTTATTGAATGTTTATTCGACTAGGGACTAAAAGTAGAAGATATAATCATCATACAAAACTATCAAACTCAGCGTTGAGAAATGAGTGCAGTCAAATAAAAGTGCTTTTAAATGTCTTCTTTTCTGTAAAAGTACAGAAGAATCATTTAGCGAAACAATGCCAAATTATATAAGCGCTCAAATCATTCTAAAAATAGCTATTAAAATTTTTTAAACTGCAGAGAAGAAATTATCTGTTGATCCAAGATATATGGTTTAGTACTTCTTGTTTACCTAAGTGAATGTGGAAAAAAGGTGCTATAGTATATGACGATTATTGAAAGGAGAGTTAATGAAATCACCTTCCCTCCCTCTTTATCTATGTACCACTCTTTACAAAGCAAGTACATATAATTTTTTCACGTATGTTAATTTTTGTTAATATAGTCAGACCTTAAAGTAGTTCATTACTTTGAAAATTTAAAAAATGTCTGTGTATTTCCCTGTTACCTTTCAGAAGCCCAGCCATTTTTGTCTGGCTCCCCTGTATGATGACAAATATTTATGCAATGCTGCTTAAAGCCTCTCTAAATGGTAGTCTCTGCCTTTTTTCCACTGAGAGTGAAGGATACTTGAACCTGTACGCCCACAGTACCTGACACATGAAGACACATGCAAACATGAGAACACAACATCTTGAAGTCTCCAGTGGTTGCAAGGTGAGAATATGGAGGAAAAGTAATGTTTCTAGGAATAAGAAGAAGCAGAGGGAGAGAAATAGAAATTTATACACAGAGAGATTGAGATAGAAATAAAAAGAGTGGGGGGCGCCTGTGTCACCGTCCGGCTTTGGCTCAGGTCATGATCTCTCAGTGTGTGGGTTCGAGCCCCGCGTCAGGCTGTGGGCTGACAGCTAGCTCAGAGCCTGGAGCCTGTCTTCAGATTCTGTGTCTCCCTCTCTCTCTGACCCTCCCCTGCTTGTGCTGTCTCTGTCTCTCAAAAATAAACAAAAAACATTAAAAAATTTAAAAAAAGAAATAAAAAGAGTGAGAGAGATATAACACAGTCAGTAGACCCATAAATCTCTCATTTGTACCGAATCATTGGATCAAAATGACTAGGAATAGGGAAAATTAGAAGTGGGCAAGGAAGATTCCCTAAGGAAAGATTGTTAAGGAACTTTGGATAATACTAATAAGTAATCATTAAAAGTTTATCAAGTACAAATCAAGCATTGTGCAAAAAACTGTAAATGTAATGTCTCCATTATTATTAGAGTACCTTTAAAATTTTTTTTTAATGTTTATTTATTTTTAAGAGAAACAGAGACAGATCCTGAGTGGGGGAGGGGCAGAGAGAGAGGGAGGCACAGAATCTGAAACAGGCTCTAGGCTCTGAGCTATAAGCACAGAGCCTGACACAGGGCTTGAACTCATTGACCCGAGATCATGACCTGAGCTGAAGTCTGACACCCAACTGACTTCACCCCTGCACCCCTTCTTATAGTAACTTAAAGTGAAATTTGATTTTATTATATCAAATTAAGGGTTAATAAACCATTTGGAATTATTACAAATGAAAGATTTAAAAAAAGATTTAAACTCTTCACAGAAATCATGCTCCATATCAATTGTGAAGCTGGGATCTGAACTCAAAATTCTCTGGTTGCTAAGATGACTTCTTAAGCATTCCGATAATGCTGCCTCTTGATCCAAATAACAATGTATCTTACTTTTATTCCTACCGAAGTGTCTTTATAACTATTTCTTCCTTCTTAGCTCTCTTCCTATCCGCATGCCTTGTCTTCTTTAAACACCAGACTTAGGTCTGCAAACTTAACTTGAAAGCTAGAAGAGAGTCCTTGAAATATGAAATCAGAGAACTGGAACCATCAGACCCAAACTAACATTTAGTACAATATATGGAACAAGAAATGTAAGCTATGTATGTGTAATATATCATATCTGAAGTATATTTCTAGAAAACACCACAGCACAATCTTACACATAATTGTGTGATGTGTATCTGGAAATAGATGTTTTATCAATGCTGTGGTTTCCTTACCTGAAGTTGCATTCACTGCCATTTTCTTTGTAAACTCTTTCATTTAAATAAGATACAGGGTCCATTTTCTTTATCTCTGTTTAGTGACTACGGATATTATTAACCTTAATTACTTCCCTATGTGGCTTTAAATTGAAATTACCTCTATAATTACTTTCCCCTGAAATTTCTATGGTGAAGTTCCACAAGTAAATGTTGATGGTTTCTAAGTGAAGACATTTGATCTGTGCTGTAATCATCAAGCAGGTAAAAGATTTTATTTCATTTTGGAAAGTGTAAACATTTCAAGAAGTCCTGTTGTCTCTTTTTACTCATTTATTTATGATTCAAGAAATTAATCCTAACAAAGTCCTTTGATTCTGTGTGGTATGATGCTATCATAGCAATTCTGTTGGTTTTTAATAATTGATATAAAGTTTTAAATGCAGTGTTTAATTGTGTTTGCAGATAGTTTCCTGAGCCATAAATAGCCAACTGACAAAATCTTTGATTATCATTGGCATTAGGTAATCAACTTGCACATTTTCATTGAAATGAGGTACAAGAAGCTGGTACCAGCAAGGTCATCACAACTCAAGAAGAACAGGGGAACATTTCAGGTCACCATGAGTCACAGAGGGCAAATAGAACTTTGCATATAGCCTTGCCATAGCAATGTATCCAATAATTATTTCCTTTAGAATCTGTTTCAATTCAAAAGACTGCACTGATCTCTGCATAGAAATCTAATTACTCTTCCCACTCATAAAAATAGGCTTCTCTTGCTGTTTCTCTTGTCACTTTCGGGTCATGCACATGAAAATAGAATTTAAATAACTCCAATGCCATTTGTTAAATGATGTCCTGGAAGAATTAGTTTTACTTTAAAAATCAAATACTTATGAAGTTCTCTGTACTCATTTTACTACCTAAGGAAGTTATTTGCCATTTGCTGAGTCAGAGATGAGGTTTATAAAATATGTAATATTTTTATTTTAATCATTATTGTATGAATCACAGTTTTCATAAAAATTTGCCTTTAGTGAGCAGAATTGGAAAAGCTGTATATTCGAAAATCCCAATATTTTTACTAAAAGATGAGTGTATTATTCATCAAATAGAAAACAGAAATTTTCATATGAAGGTATGAGGATTATTTTTAAAACACTGTCTCATTTAACATTAATTGAAATAAAAAAAGAATTAAAAGAATATATTGCAGTAGGAAGAATTAGGGGATAAAATGGAGGCGGTGGTGAAGTTACAGTGCATTCCTCTTGAATTGTCAAGACAAAAAAAAATGCAAACCTTTAGGACTTTATGAGCTTATATGGAAAGCTGAAGCCTGTGCTTCTAAAATACAACAAATGTAAAACTACTTACGGAACATGTTTTCTCTAATTTTATGAAAACTGTACCCTGGAAAATGGGTTCAACTTATATTATACTTTCTAAGCACAAACTCTGGACCATGAATATTTCATAATGTTTGACTCTGGGACCATTGAAGGACTATGGATTCTCATTTGTCCTGAATATATTCAGAGCACTCACCTACTAGTAGAGGTATTGATGCTCTAAAGTGTTAAATATTATAAAGCAATGTGATTTACATAAATATTTCCCAGGTACATATCTAGTGTTACCAGGTATAGAGATCCTTTAATCATGGTTTACAAATAATAGTAGTAATTTCTTATAGGACAGATTTTTATAAAACAATGGTGAAATTTTATGTAACACAGCATCAGGCCTGTCAACAGACTTACGGTTAATGTGGTGATCATAGCGTGTGGACTCTTCCACACGCGATGATAAAAGAGCACTCAAATCCTAGACTGGGACTTGTCTGATGTGTCCCAATCTACTGTGTTGTCTAGACTGAAACGGTCTATATGGAGACTGACGTGTATTCCAACATCATGAAACACATTTTAGTAAGCAGAACGGGAAGAATAGTGAACTAATTTTTTATTTATTAAAATATGCTTCTGCACTTTATAAAACACCATTGTAAATTAAAGTAAACTGAATATATCAGGAGATTTATCAATTTAGGAAATGATCTTAGTTTCAATATTTAATTTTGAAAAATAAAATTATAAACTTCCCCAATTTACTTAGAAAGATTAGATACATTGATCATGCACGACTATATTACCAAATTAGGATAAATAATAATAGATATTATTTTGAGTAAAATAGTTTTTATGTAGACATGCATCTCTATGAAGTCTGTAAGTAGTCTGCAACTGAAAGTCACAATGAAACAAAACTATTTAGAATCATCAATGAATAACTCTAATCCATAAATTGAAATGGATAGGAGTATGTTTTTGTTATGGACTATGGACAAACCTACTTGTAATAGAAATTATTGCTAAACTGATGATAGTTGTCTTGTTAGCATTCTATATATTTGGTGATATTTTTTAAAAAAGTTTATTTATTTATTTTGAGACAGAAAGAGAGAGCATGAGCAGGAGAGAGGCAAAGACAAAAGGAGAGAGAAAATCCAAGCAGGCTCTGCACTGTCAACACAGAGCCTGACACAGGACTTGATCTCATGAACTGTGAGATTAGGACCTGAGCCAAAATCGAGTTGGATGCTTAACATACGGAGCCACCCGGGCATCCCTCAAAGATATTTTGTATCAATTCTTATTCTTCCCTTTCTTATGAATGGTAGGCTACTACCATAATATCCTATGAAATCACGTTTTTCCTCTGGGAAGCGTTTAACATCTGCATGGTTAGCTACATTTGGACTACTTTGAGGATGATGTAAAATGTGATATGTGATTTACAAAGCAGAACATAAATTACAGCTATTGGAGAAATATATCATAACTTTCCTTCTTTGAAATTTATGTCCACTAATTCAAACCTTTTCAATAATACTTATTGAGCAAATGTGCTTTTCAGGAAAGTGAGATCCTAATGATTCATAGCAAATCGTCATTGACCATCTTTTCACATGGCCCTTAATTGTTTGAATTTTTCCTCTGCAAGGACTGGGACACAGTGTTCCACCATAACATTAAAGTCGGAATAGAATCAAGCTCAGTATATGACAGAGCATTTCATCTTCCACCCAGAAAGGCAAATGTTTTATTTATTGACTTCTTAACTGAGTCTACATCAACAGTCTAGAGGGGAACATCATTTTGAATATATTTTCACTATAAAATATGAAATAAAATAATGCAAAAAATAAATTGACTAAAAAATCTTAATTCTTAGGCAACATCAAATTTCCTCTGTAGTTAAATGCTTATAAAAAACCAAAGGGAAAATAACATGCAATATTGCCATCCAATGGTGAAATTGTAACATTTGAAGTATATTAAAAATAAAGATAAAGATTGGAAAATAGGACCAAATTAAAGGATCAAAATTACTAGAAACATCTTTCTTTTGACTGCTTGTATTATCTAAGAAATATAATGGAAATATCTACATGGCATTAATATAATAAGTGATTATCTAAAATAAGAAAAATTCAGGGCACCTGGTTGGCTCAGTCAATTGCGCGTCCAACTTCAGCTCAGGTCATGATCTAGCAGTTTGTGAGTTTGAGCCCCGTTTCAGGCTCTGTGCTGACAGCTCAGAGCTTGGAGCCTGCTTCAGATTCTGTGTCTGCCTCTCTCTTTGCCCCTCCCCTGCTCTCACTCTGTCTTTCTCTGTGTCTCTTTCTTTCTCAAAAATAAACATTTAAAAAACATTTTTTAAATTATATAAAATAAGAAAATTCACTAAGGGTGGGTTTTCACCTCTTTCCAACAAAGAAGAGAAGTTCCATTTCCTATCATTTATTTATCGAAGAAGTAGGGGAATGGAGCTTACAAAATTTATTAATATCATTATTTAATTCTTTATTTTATATTATGCTTAGCAAGCATTTTCCTTTCACTGTCAGTTAAGGAAATACCTGAATTTTGTCCCCTCTTAAAAGACATCAGAACTAATCTTTCTCTCTCTCAAGCCCCCGGACACTTTTTGCCTACACTGTTCTTTATAATTGTTTGACTTACCTTAGAATCACCGACATATTCATTGGCACACATCTTTAATTGGGAAAGGAAGGATAATGTCTTATTTATCTGTAACATTCATAACCATTAGTGCCTATGAGGCCAACAATAAATAATTTTTGAACATAGAATTGTCTTAACTTTGAATGTCTCTGGATATATGAATTGGCATGTTCATACTGAAATGACTGTATCTCACCACTGATGTGCATTTTATATCATTTGTAGGATTCAAAAAACCACTTCAAAATTCCCAATATGAGGACATCTTTGCTAAGTTTAATAGCCAGAGGAGATGACAGTAACTAAATTTGGATTGTTATAACTGATAAATAATAGAGTGATTATGAAATACCTATTATTATGCCTATTATATGGAATGTAATCAATAAACAGTAGTTGGTACAACCGTGTTGTTGCTGGTAAGGACAATGATGACTTAAGCTGCTATGGTTGGATTTTATTAATTTGATATCCTACACACATGCAGAATTATAAGGAAAAAGTATATTTTTATATCTTGCAGTTTAATCAATTTATATATGTATTATTTATAATATAAAGAACATCTATTTTCTAGCTGCTAACTCTGTCAGGTACTAGAAATGCAGGAGTAAACCAGATAGATGTAGTCTCTGCCCAAAGGAAATAGTCTCATGAATAAATGGATATTGAACAAGTAATTATAATTATGATAAGTGCTATGAACATGGCAATTGGGTAGCAATAGGAGAAGGTCTACCCTAGAGTGCGACACTTGGGGTATATCATCTGAAAGAAGCTAAGGTATCATCACTAGATGACAAAGTGGGGCAGTGAAAGGGGATTCGCAGGGAGATGTAACTGCTGAAAAGACAGCTTGGAGGTGAGATGAATCTGGAACTTTTGAGGCACTAAGAACTTCATTTGATTCGACAGAATGCAAAGTAAAATTGGAAATTGAGTCAGGGCCTTTTGAACTATGTAAAGGATAGTAGATTTACCTTAACGATTAGAAGTCCTAGGCAACACACAAAAGCAAGAAAAATAACTAAACTTACTGCTTAGAATGGGAGAAGTGTTTTTATCCACAGATGATGTGTCTGCGTAGATAATCACAAAGAATCTACAAAAAATCTTCCAGAATTAATATATGAATCAAGATGGATAACAGAATTCAAGGTCAACTTATAAAAGTCAATGGTATTCTTATATACAACATGTATATGGAAAGGCAAAGGAACTAAAGAGTCAACATTTTAAATAAGAACATTGGTGACGTTTTCACATTACTCAATTTCAAGGCTTATTATACAGAAATAATAATTCTGTTGAGTCTGGACTCTGAAGTTTCTCTAGAGAGATAAACCCATTCATACTCTTTATCAGGGTGGTTCAAGTTGGTTGACCTCACTCCTGCTTCAGCAAAAGGTCTTACCATTGTGTAAACATCCACACACCCTGTGTTAAGTGTGAGAAACCAACCCCAAGTCAAGGTGTAGTAAATTACTTATCATGGAGTACTATCATGGAGGTTGTTAAGAGCTTGGGAAAATAGGACACAAAGACATAGCTCAGTCAAAGTCCTGACAATGGTACCTTCAGAATGTTCCTGCTGTTAGGCTATAGATTTTCTGTACTGAACCTGTGACTAGGCTTTTTCCCAGTTTGTCAGTTGGCTCAAAGAGAATTTGGCTGGGCACCCAATGCAGACTCTTGTTATTTATTTTGTGATAGATTTGAAGCTTAGAGAATATCAGCTTTCCTCAAACATCTATAAGCAGAGTGGAGATATTTAGAAATCAAATCAAAAGAGCTGAAGGTAGATCCAAAAGACAGAAAAAATGCATCACCCTGAATGCAGCTTTGCCTAAAGCCAGATTCTTCCTTAATGCTTCATTCCACTTTGCAGTCGAAGACTCAACCCTCCCACCCCTCAAACCATCACTACCATAAGTGTATGTACTGCTTCCATCCATGAGTTTATAGTAACTACATGTCACAAAGAATGTGTATATACATGTTAACAGAAAGTATGTATAAAAACAAAAATTGCATATATAAATATAATAAGATCATCTTGTTTTATGCTACATTTCAATTAATATTTTATTTTAATTTACTCATTTATTTAATATTAAATTCCATAGAAATTCTCATACTACCTGCCTCTAACTTATTTATATTTTACAAATATACCTTTTTAGATCCTTTCATCTTCAAACATTATGAATTATTTTACTAAGTATATCACTTATAATCAGTGAAAAGCTGGGTTCTTAAAAATTTAATCTAAGTCTTTTTATTCTAACAGGAGAAGTAAGTTTTATTTAAAAAATTAAATTGGTTGCTTATACACTAGGGTTTATTATTGCCATTTTATTTTGGGAATTTGTATTTACTACATTTGTTTCTTTTTTTCCCTTTTCCTGACTGCTTTTGATTGATTAATCTTTTAAAATTTACTTTCCTCTACCCAATAAGCTTCTATTTCTATTACTCTAATAAATTATACCCAAATGGTAACATTTTTATCTCTTTTCTCCTCACTGAAAAACAAGCACTATAGGACATAAACTATAGTCTTAGGAAATTTATTCTCATAGGCATAGGGCATTTAAAATATCACTGCTCTGGAGCACATGGATGGCTCAGTCAGTTGAGCATCCAACTCTTGATTTCAGCTCAGGTCATGATTCCAGGGTTGTGGGATCGAACCTCACATAGCATGGCTGTGCTGGATATGGAGCTTGCTTAAGATTCTATCTCTCTCTTCCTCTACCCCTATCTCCCACTTGCATTCTCTCTCTCTCAAAATAATAAATAAATAAGTAAATAAATAAATAAATAAATAAATAAATATTCTTTTCCTGCTTGCATGAGAAAGTCATCTCCTCTTCACATTAATTTTTTTTGTTCTTGTTTTTTTTATAATAGTTTATTGTCAAATTGGTTTTCATATAACACCCAGTGCTTCTCCGCACAAGTGCCCCCCACCATGACTATCACCCCCTCCCTCCCTCCCCCTCCCCTTTCAGTCCATGGTTCATCTGTACTACTCAGTAGTCTCCCTTGATCTGTGTCCCTCACTCTTCCCTGCTCTCTTTACCCCGTCCTCTCCCCAGGTCTCTCCTGTTAGACCTATGAATGCAAACATATGGTATCTATCCTTCTCTGCCTGACTTATTTAATTTTTATAAGAGAAACCAGGCATCTAAATTGGAAAACAGCTGCTAATATTGTGTGTGTCTTGGGTGTGTGGATTTAAGATAGACTCCCACATATGGAGCAACAGATTCAAAGAAATATGTTAAAAGTGATTAAACTTCCCAAAGACTTTTCATGCCTGAAATAGTGTACACATTAGGAATACTTTTCAGTATCAACTCAGACTATCATTCTAACCTACTCTCTGAAGCTACATGGAGGAAACATAACCCTTGTCTTCTTCCCATGCTTTCTTTTAACGTAAAGAGACAGAATTAAATCCATAGAAGAAGCTTATAGGACCACCTAGATGGCTCAGTTGGTTAATCATTGACTTCGGCTCAGGTCATGATCTCACACTTCATGAGTTTGAGCCCTGCATAGGGCTATGCACTGACAGCTCAGAGCATGTAGCCTACTTTGCGCTCTCTCTCTTTCTAAAAAATAAACATTAAAAAATATTTCATAAAAGAAGCTTAGAAAGCCTGTGTGGGCATAATATGGTGAAGGGATATTATCACAGATTTTGGAAATAGACCTAGTTATAATGAGGACCATCTTCTGAAGAAAGGTAAATTCTCACCTGTTTGGCCCCAAATGACAAACATATGTATATATTTTGTATTTCAAAATACAATGTAAGGTTCTAGAGTACTCTTTACCACTGTAGTAGCTGTGAGGGTTTCCAACAAATAGTGCTTGTAAGCTTCTGTGCTGACAGCTCAGAGCCTGGAGTCTGCTTCAGATTCTGTGTCCCTCTTTCCCTCTGCCCCTCCCCGGCTCAGGCTCTATCTCTCTTTCAAGAATAAATAAACATTTTAAAAAAGCAAAGAATGAGATCATGCCATTTGAGACAACATGGATGGACCTAGAAGGTATTGTGCTAAGTGAGATAAGGCTGGCTGAGAAAGCAAATATCTTATGATTTCACTCACATGTGGAATCTAAAAACACAAAACAAAGTAAATGACTAAACCAACAAAGAGCAAAATCAGATCTATAAATACAGAGAACAAATAGATGATTTCCAGATGACAAGGGGATGGAGGGCTGGGCAAAATGAATAAAGGGGAGTGGGAGATATTAGCTTCCATTTGTGGAATGAATCAGTCATAAGAATAAAAGTTACAGCATAAGTAATATAGTCAATGATACTGTAATGGTCATGAATTGGGACATGTAAATTGTAGCTACACTTAACAACGCATAAGGTATAAACTTATTGTATTCCTATGTTGTTAAACCAAAACCAATATAACATGTGTGCCAACTATACTCAAATATATAAATAATATGTATTAGGATTAATTCATTCAATGACTTTTTATTGAGTGCTTACTATGTGTTAAGAACTTTTTAAAAAATGTTTATTTATTTAATTTATTTTTTAACATTTATTCATTTTTGAGAGACAGAGAGAGACAGAGCATGAGCAGGTGAGGAGCAGAGAGAGAGGGAGACACAGAATCTGAAGCCGGCTCCAGGCTCTGAGCTGTCAGCACAGAGCCTGATGCAAGGCTCGAACTCACAGACTGTGAGATCATGACCTGAGCCAAAGTTCAATGCTCAACCAACTGAGTCACCCACGTGCCCCAAAATGTTTATTTATTTTTGAGAGAGAAAATTCAAGTGGGAGAGGAGCAGAGAGAGAAAGACAGAGGATCTGAAGCAGGTTCCAAACTGGCAGCAGACAGCCCGATGTGGGGCTTGAACACATGAACCACGAGAGTAAGACTTGAGCCGAAGTCAGATGCCCAACTGACAGATCCACCCAGCTGCCCCTGTGCTAGGCGCTTTTATAAGTGCCTGAGATTTATCAGTTAAAACAATGAAGAAGAGATAAATCTGTACCATTATAGAACTGATACTCTAGTGAGATAAGTCAGATAGTCAAAATATATAAAAAACTAGGAAATTATCAACCAAAGCATAATGAATAAGAAAAGCACATTGCATGTTATAAGCTGACACATGTTGAGAAATACAGATCATGGTCAAGATGAAGAGCTGAGTTGCAATTTTTTTTTAATTTTTTTTAGTGCTTTTTATTTATTTTTGAGAGACAGAGAGAGATGGCGTGAGCAGGGGAGAGTCAGAGAGAGAGGGAGACACAAAATCTGAAATAGGCTCCAGGCTCTGAGCTGTCAGCACAGAGCCTGACGCAGGGCTCAAACCCACAAACTATGAGATCGTGACCTGAACTGAAGTCGGACGCTTAACCGACTTAGCCACCCAGGCTCCCCAAGGGTTGCAATTTTAAGGTTGGTCAGAGTAGGCCTCAGTGAGTTCAAAAAAACCTTGAAGAATATAGGGAATGAGGCAAAAAAAAAAAAAATAGCTCTACAAAAAAAGAACAAATTTTTGTATTGAATTCCAGAAAGAGCGAATGAGAAGGAAAATCCTGAGCAGTAACATGTTGCGTGTACCGATAAACAACAAGAAGTTACTGCATGCTCAAAGTCAAGTGAGTTGAATGGACAAACACAAGGAGATGAAATCTTAAAAGTGACGGGGACCACATGATAATGGGCTCTGTAGGCCTTTGTATGTACTTTGACTTTTGCTCTGAGTAAAATGGTGATTGTTGGAAGGTTTAGAAAATATCTTTTAAATAAATAAAACATGTACAAAATTCCTTAGACACCCCCATTCTATTAATGTTTTAATAAGACACTTACAATTCAGTTTGCTTTTTCAAGATCAGAATACACACAGAGAAGCTTAAACCATCTTCTATTCAATGTCAGTTCCTTCTTCTGAATAATTAATGTTTTTCAGAGTTCATGTCTTCTGAATGGTTGAGTCTTTACTCCTCTCTTGCTTTATACTCTTTCCAACTTCTGTCTAAGGTAAACTGGCATTTGAAGAGGGCTTCTCCATTCTTGAAAGTAGGATCTATAAGAGGATTCTTACTGACACCAAACTTTCCTCTTTGTCACTGAAATTTATGTCTTTCTTTTAAACAGAATATGATATTGAAATATGTTTTAAATTGATGAACAATTCCATTTTCTATCATTGTGCCTTTTAGAGTCTCACTGACATTAAGGTACTAGAAAATATCACTGAAATCTTATATATGACATGGTAGGATCACTGGCCTGACATGTTTTCTGTATCCTCCCCTTGTTCCAACTACTTTTTTACCCCATTATAACACACACACACACACACACACACACACACACACACAGACACACACACACACAAGCTCAATATTGGGAATATATAAAAAGCTACGGGCTATTTTTTTAATCCCTTTGCATACCATCAAATCAATCATTTTATTGATTTGAATGATTGTTCAGTGGAGAGCATTGATCCAAAGATGGCAGTTGGACCCTCCCACTATTGCTGAATTCAGATACGCACAATGATGTAACTGCCATCCCAATATTACCTGGTCATACTCATGACGTTGGAACCTGCTAATTATTTCCAGATTTTATACAAATAATTTTCTTCTATCAACCTAGAAATCTGACTTATCTTGCTCTTTGCTTCAAGCTGGCATAAGACACTCTTAGCTGGGTGATCATTGAAATTAAGAGTGTGACTGACATTCTCCCACCAAAACCAAAACCAATATATATTCGGCACTCCTGGAAAATGTTGATGCCCATGATTTGTCCCTGGTCTAATGTCACTGAGAAGACTTTTACTGAATCTGATTAAATCTAACATAAACTGTATAGATGTGATTCATGCTTACTAACATAAAGTATACTTATAGTTAATGATAGGGCAATAAAGCATGAAATAAGTCATGTAAGTAATAGAGGCTTGGTGAAGAAATGCAAATTGACATTAAAATGTACTGATGCATCAGTTACAAATGTAGTAACAACTTCTAAAGTTATGACAAACTTGATCCCTGGTAATGATACAAATCTATTTTAAGTAGATTCACTTATTTATAAGTAGAACAGACAGGTAATAAAATAGCTAGATTGTATACTATCCTGATTATACTTTAATATGAGTTTGAAAGACTCAATTTTCTCTAAGATTCTTATAAAAAATACTTTTACACATGCCTCTTATTTTGTCCTTTGTTAAGCAAACTATATCTTCTTGGCATTTTCATAATAAATTAGTGTAAAATGTTCTATTTTTAAAAGGCACTTTTTTGGTTTTGGGAATATAGAAAATGTCAGAAAAGTAATTATAAAATATAAAGAAAGAGTTCACTTTCTGATAACATTGGGGAAAAAATAACTATTGTGATTATAAGTTACCCAGAATTTTCGCATCAACAAATTAAAATGTCAATCGAACATTTGAAAAAAAAATAGGAAAAGTAACGAAAATCTTCAAGAATATCTACTCATGAAAAACTAAGAATGGCCATAACTTGTCAGACTGTTACAGAGTAGAAGATTGCTCCCACAAAGTTAACTTATGTTTCTTGCTTCTAAAAATTTTTTTTCAATGGGGGGCCAAAAAAAAAAAAAACCCCCCAACACTTCACAGCCTAAAGACATACTGTTTGAAATTACCTCGTGGGGAAAATAGAGAACTGCAAAGGTGTTCTCTGAACAGATTTTGATCTCTGGAAGGATATGAACTGTAATGATCAGAGGGCATTCTAAAATGTTTCAAAAATAGTTAAACCAAGGAATAACTCAACCTGGACACCCTTTATCTTTTCAAGATTGAATGCTTGTGAGCAGGCTCTGTAGGCTATCCCAGCAATAATAGTATTCGAAGTATAAAGATGAGATACTAAGTAACACTTTCAGCATAGTGTTAAGCTATTGTACATTCTTCAAGGTTTAACACATAACCCGTGCCGATAGACAGCTGTACCTTCATATAAGATCAAATTTGTATCAGTTGAATAAGGTCTCTAGTTCCATATCAAATAAAAACTATAGTTTTGAAAGACAGTATGGTCTCTTTTCTAAATAAAACAAAGAACTCTAAATATTATTGTAAATATGTATCATATAATTTGTTAGTAACAGAAATAATATATTTTTAACTTTTTAAAAAGTTTAACTTTGTAAAAGACAGAAGAATAACATACTACAAAGAGAATGTTTGCAATTAAAAAAAGTTACAGATAGTGCACTTTACATCGAAGGGCTCCGAAAACTGGATTTAGCTATTTCTTCTCTTTGTGATTCACAGTGTGAAATACATTTGCCATATATTTTGCAAGTCTATAATCTGTATTGCTTTTCTTCATGTACCAAAATGCTGGATAAACCCATATGTAGGAGACACATTTTAACAGTTACGATAAATTTTATTTTCCTGTTTAAGGATTTGGTATGTACTCATCAATAAAGTCTTTGTAATGTTACCTTTTTATTAGGAATAACTGCTTTGAATAGCCATTATCTAAGTTGACCTCCTACATTTGTAGTATAGCCTGGTAGTCAGGATTACCATTTATATCTACCTTTCCTCGAAAGTGATTGGAGCTTTGTCAAATGAGAATAAAAGTCAAAATGACAGGAATACATTGACAGTGCTCTGATCAAGGTAGACAGCAAGTACTGGCAATATTCATTGACCCTTTAACTAAGTATGTTCTTTGCAAATTTTCATCACTTTTCTTTTTTTTAAAGTTTAATTATTTTGAGAGAGAGAGAGAGAGTGCACACATGTGTGTGTGCAAACAGGACAGGAACAGAGAGGGAGGGACAGAGGGAGAGAGAATCCCAAGCAGGCTCTGCACTGTCAGCATGGAGCCCAATGCAGGGCTTGATCCCACAAACTGTGAGATCAGGACCTGAGGTGAAATCAAGAGTCAGGTGCTCAACTGACTGAGCCATGTGGACACCCCATTATTTTGCTTTTCTTAAAGCAAAGATTCATCCTAAACACTTGTCTTAAAAATAAGACATTGATTCTACCCACACTCTGTGAGCTATGTGCTCTTGAAAAAAAAAAAAGCAAAAACTGTCATCAGGTTTTTGTTTCTTTTTTTGCCTCATTTTCCTCATCAAGGAAAGAGGACACTGAGCTAAATGATTTCTAAAGTTCATCCAGTCTCTAAACTGCAATGTAATAAATAAATTCAAATATACTTATTATTCTCTTCAGTACATATTTATTCTCTATCTGAAAAAATAAGTATATTTCCGTTTTGAGTTCTATCTATCTATGTTTCTGAATATCAAAAATCTGGATAGTCAGAAATAACCTAGACAAAGAAAACAATCAGAACTGTTATATGATAGGTAACCCCCCCCAAAAACCTGAAATGTTTAGCATCTCAGAAACCATGTAATATATCATTATCGTCATCATCATTATCATCATTATTTTATTCTCAGAATTAACTGAGTATGTCATGTGTTACAGATCTCATGGTAAGAAGCTCTATTTTATTACTGTCTGAAAAAAAAAGATTTACTACAATCTCAAATGTATTTATATTTTTACATTTTTATAATATATTTGAACTAAAGTTATACCATACTAATTACATTTTAAAATTCACATTTTAGCTATTTTTACTGGATATTTATGAATTGCCTGGTCATATTATTACATTTTCCTTAGAGTTTATGAAACTCTTCACAGTAAACATACTATAAATAATATTATTTGTGATCGATTTTACACATAGTCATTTAGGCCTTGCGGCTTTCAAGCATTCCTGAGAAGTTTTATAAATGAAGATACCAATGAAAAAGCAATTGGTAAAGACTAATAATGTATAGAGATTTGTGAAATATTACATAGCCCTACTTTGTAGTAATTTTTGAAATTACTCTGTACTTTTCTTTGGCATTGCTGTCAGCACAGTGCAAATCTGCATTACTTCATGTCTGTGTTTTATTAATATTCTTTTAAGTCTTCTGTCTCTGATTCTTTCTACTTCATTTCATTCAGAAAAATTTATAGAGAAACTTTACAAAGTACCATACCATAGCTCCCTAATACTGAAGAGACTATGTTGCTGTTTCTCCACTTAAATTAAAGGTTTTATTTTTTCGCTAGTCTGTATAGTTCCCTCTTCTGCATCAATGGCTCAGCAAAAAAGCACTTACTAGAAAAGGCTTGCTAACTATTCGTTTTCATACGAAGACCAATCATCTTGTAATCCCTGCCCCTCACCCCATCCCTCGCCCCGACCATAATAAAAACCCTGCCTGATTGATGGTCAGGGCTCTCAGCACGGATCCACTGCATTGATGAGGTCTGAGAGGCCGAGCTTAAGCCCGAATAAACGCCCTTTGCATTTTGCATACGTGACTCGAACTCCTGGTGGTCTTTGGGGGAATCCACAACTTAGGCAAAACATCGGCAGGGGTTGGTTCCTGCCAGGTGATTGGCTAATTTGAGCTCACTAAACGTGTAAGGTGAGTCCCCCCCTTACTCTTGGCTAGCCAACAATCCCTTATCTACAAATGAATCTACCTTGAACCCCACCTGTTGCATGAAACCATTTCTGCAGTTTCAGATGAAATTGCACTAAATACGAATCTCTAACCCTTTATAATACATCAAGTCATATATTATTAGTTAGCCATCCCTATATGTTGTCTATTTATAGCTCTAGTATCTTAATTGACACATTTAGCCTGAAGACCCTTATAATAAGCATCTCAGCATACAGGTTTTTAGCTTCAGGACCACATGGTATAAAGGCCTAAAGCCTTTATTTGGATAAATTTGTATGCAATGCCATACAGCCCAGCTCCTGCGTACTTCTGTCTCACCACGCACCATACTGCTCCCACACTCTAGACTCAGCCCAAGAGTTCCGTTATTACACAATTTTCCAACCCCATCAAGGTTTGCACACATGCTATCATTTCTGTCTGTGGTGTTCTTCTCTTTTTTTATTATCATTTTTTAATGTTCATTTAGTTTTGAGAGAGAGACAGACAGAGAGAGAGGAGACACAGAATCAGAAGCCAGCTCCAGGCTCTGAGAGCTGTTAGCGTAGAGCCCAACCTGGGGTTCCAACTCAGGAACCTTGAGATCAGGACCTGAGCTGAAGTCAGAGACATAACAAACTGAGCTGCCCAGGCGCCCCTGCCAGGTGTGTTCCTGTTCCTCCTTTGTCTTGTCAACTCCTACTCAATGCTTAGGTATCAATTCAGGATCCTTTAGCTGAAAGCTTTCCCTGACCTCCTTGATGATTTTGAGTCTGCTTCTACACTCTCATAACACCAAGCATGTCTTCTTTGTAGCTACCAACATGCATATATGTATTTGATTGTTTATTTGTCTTTCTTTGCCATCCAATTAGAAAGAGTCCATTTCTGATCTCTTAGGCAAAGAACAGTGCCTGGAAATAGTAGGCATTCATTACATATTTTTAAACTAAGCTGTGATTCTGGTACAACTCATGGTGTATAGAAACATGACAGCTATGATATCCCACATCAAAAACTCCCTAACAGGGGACATGCATCACTATTTGATATGCCCTTAGTGCTTTACTCTTTACTTCACTCCTCTTCACTAGATGAGAGTGTCATTAAGAAAGTCAATTCTTTACAAAACAGAAAATAAAAGGTGCTAGTTCTTAATTCTTACTATACATCCAAAATAATTTCTATTATGCAGTAATGAAGAATCTAGTGAGCCTAGATTTCTTCAACTTTAAAACCATCAACAAAACTAAAATTAGGGCTCCTGGGTGGCTTAGTCAGTTGAGCCTCCGACTTTTGCTCAGATCATAATCTTGCAGTTCGTGAATTCAAGCCCCACACTGGCTGCCTCCCTCTCTCCCTGCCCCTCCTGCCACTCATGCTCGCTCTCTCTCTTTCTCTCAGAAATAAACATTTTAAAAAGTTAAAACAAAAATAAAAATCAAATCAGCCATTCTTTCTGTTAGAATTAGTTTATATATATTTATATAAAAATAAATGAAATAGAAATGTAAAAATATATATTAAATATATACCATGTATACTTTTCACAGTATAGATAATACATATACTATATATTTAATAGTTTAATGTAAAATGTTATCAAATAAATTATCCTAAAGTGACATAAAACATTGTCCTAGTTATAGCCATGAAAAGTTTGGATTTATCATTAGCTGAGAAGAATGTCAAAATTGATCTTCTTCAAAGTGAATTCTGCTGTGTAGTAAAAGGTGTTACAGTGAGTTTCTGGTGTGTTCAATACTAAAACAGAAACTGATATGGCACCAGGCTAAACACTAAGATGGCAGAGATTTTTAAAATCTATTAGATTATAATGCCATTGACAGGAGGGAACAGGTATTTTATTCCCCTTGTAACGCTCTGCCTTTCATTATGTAGGACAGGATTTTGCACAGAGTGAATGGTCAATAACTTATTGTTGCCGTGACTGCTAGATAATGAGTCATGAAGAACAGCTGAATTCGAGTCAGGAAAAATCCACAAAGCTGGAGCACTCAAGTGCGTTGCAATGAACATCGAGAGACTAGTCAAAGGACGGCAGTGACCAAATAAGGTTTGTACACCTGGTAGAAGTGTTGCTGTGAAGCTAGTCAGGAAGTAACAGACTGACTTAATGTCATGTTAAGTGTGAATCAGGAATATAAAGTAGAAAACTCATGACCTGTTATCACAGATTTCAAAGCAATAATTATAACTAGAAGAAAAGAAATCTCACCATGTACCTTTGAAATCACATCGTCAGAGGACATTGGTAGCTTCACTTTTGTCCTCACATTTTTAGAGAGTTAAGTTGAAATACTTCTTGTAAAGCAGATATTACAGGAACCATTTATATAGCCAAGTAAGTGTGGAATCCAGATATATTTTCCTTCAAGATCAAACAGCATAGTAACTGTGCTTGTATCTTTCAAACTCCAATGGTGTTTTTCATTTTAATCTTCTAGGCATTTCATGGTACAGATGTGTGTGCGTGTGTGTGTGTGTGTGTGTGTGTGTACATCATCACTACATGTGAAATGGCCATGATTTCAAAATATCAATATGTTCTTAATATATTAATTAAGGTGACATTTAAATGTATCTGTGCCCATTTAGGCAATGCTGGGCAGAAAACTCTGTAAAGGGATCTAATCTGGGGCTTGTCGTTCTATAAACCTGGAACTCAGTCAAGGAATCATGTCAAATGGAACCTGACGGAGAAGTACGGCTGGGGAAAAAGAAGCCCTAAGTTGTAGATGCTTCTATTACAGCTAGAGAAGTCTCTCAGCCAGACTAGATGTTAGTTCTACCATCCGGGTAGCTTAAGCCCTACATGGAAGAAAGTCAGTGGTGTCCAGAGGACAGAAATGGGGCTGCAAGGGGGAGGGGAAGCTGTGTGATATCCCAGTGACTCCTTTCCCCATTCAGCTAATGACACAGGGGAAGTGGGTGTGGAGGGAGAGGGGAGGGCACCAATTTGCTTACCTGGTTCATCTGGCAAAACCTGAGTGTCCGAAAGAAAACATATTTGATTAAATTATTTTGACGTTATCAGAAATAATTGGATTTTTTTTCCAGTATCAAACAGGTAGGAGCTAATGAGGAAGACAAGAAATTTTTTCATAATGTAAAGCTACTATAGTACTGTCCACATCTGAACACTACATTTAGATTTCTACCCCCTCCCTTTAAACCTGAAATTCACTTGATATGGACTATCATCCTATACAGAATAGAGAAAGACTTGTAAAAATATGTGTTTCCAGGTTAACTGGGCAATGAACAAATAAAGGATACCAAAACTATCTTCACAAAGTGCTGACATTCTAGGAAAAAAGCAGAATAAACAAAAGCAGAAAATTTCCCACAACATTGGTATCAAACAAAATGAATAAATAAAATGTCTATGACTATTGAATAATTTTTCCAATTTTTTCTTTTACATATATTTTCATATTCTAAAAGGAATTAATAATTATTGTTCAAAATTTTGGAAATTTGAGAAAGTAGTAAAAATGGAGTTAAAGCATCTATAATACCAACAGAGATATAATCATCATAAATACATTTTTGCATTACTTTTTAGCTTTCCAATAAATATTTAGGATCATATTAAATACATACTAAGTATTATTTGTATTATCTTAAAATTGGCTATTATTAAAATTATTCAATAATATTTTTAATGCATAACAATCTGTTCTATGTGTGTAGCAGGATTTATTTATATCCTCTCATAATTTGGGCCTAATACTCCATTCTATGGCTATTATATTCAGTGAGGGCATTATCTGTCTGGAGAAATACATATCTTTATTTCTATAAACTTATTTTTTCCCAAAGATCCCTGAACCAAAAAAAATTGAGAAAGTACTAAATTGCAAAAATTTGTGCAGTTCAACATTGTAAATTTATATTCCCTTCATCTTACTCACCAGCCATCCTCCTCCTCTGACGCATTTCCCACCTCCTATTCACCTCTAAACTTGATAACTAATTTTTGCATCCACGTGTCAATGGGCAGCTCTCTTGTGCTACCACTCTTATTCAGAAAGAGTCTTTCCCCAAAGTGTACTAAAACATTCTGTGTCTACTCTTCCCGGTGACATAGACAGCTTGACTCTGCAGATGCTGTAAACTTAGGAAAATCTGCAGAGTCACTTGAGTCAATGGGATTGTAGCATGGGGAGAGCAATTGGTAGTTAGGACATTTGTTTCGGTATTTTGAGCCTTTCCCTATGTTTACTAATGTTCATTATATGGTCACAGATAATCTACCTTTGCATCAATTAATAATGTGTGTCCTTTCATATTCAGCCATATTTCACATATTAAACCATTAGAAATCATATTATAACTTACAGAGCATTCCTTTTGATTTTTAATTAACTTTAGCACTTAGAATATCAAACTTCTCCACTGTTAAATTGAAATATTGTCCTGTAGTTCTCACATGACGACTAGTAATATAACTAAATGAGGGTATTTGACAGGGAGAGGAGATTTCTAATTTCTAATGATTTCCAGCTCAGGATGAGAAAATACGGGTACTCTGTTTGGCATGCTTTATTATTAGTGTGTTAGAATCGTGTAATCAAACAAACAGCCACTCTCTTGTTATTACAATGAATTGTTGAAACCTAGTTCGGTGTATTTTGCTATATATTTGATGTGGTATGGTCAAATATGTCATATAAGTTATTATTTACTGTTAATTTAATATGCTAAATACTATCTTCTGTTCATGCTTATTCTTGGCGTTATGTTACCATTATTAAATGTAATACCATTTGATGGGGTTTGGTTTTGAGTACAGCACAATTAGAAATCCCACTTGATACAGAATCTGCACAGAGCTAATACTGGGCTGCAAATCAATATTACAAATTCCGGTTGTAATTCCTTCATGGCTTCTATAATATTTAGTGATGACTTATTCTAAAATGAATAAAGAATATTTTTGGCAAGTAGAGAGCAGAGGGAAAGCGCAATCAAATGGCCAGACTAAATGAAACTCAATTGTAATAAACAAATACTTAATAGAATTATTCTGTTCAAGTTTACTTTTTGTGTGTGTGTGTTTATCAAAATGTATTTTGCAGTCAGTAAATAGGAAGGCTTATTATAAATAGGAAGGCTAAGTCCTTCAGGTAGTGTTTTGACACACCAGAGCAACAGAAGTGCAGAAAACACCTTACAGAGATCAAGCTAAGAGTTGAAAGCCCTCTGCCTTATTTTTTTTTCCATAGACATTTTCCATTTAAGAGGTTAGAAGTTTTAAGTAGATCAGAGTATTAGGCTTCTTAAGCATTGCAAATTATTTTGAGAAAAACTATTTGTTGAATACCTGTTAAATACTAGACAGACCAACAAAAGTAATGAAACTCATGGTTTTTTGCTATATAAAACTAAAATCTCTACATATTCGCACTCTTGTACTTGAAAAAGTCTCAGATATTTTTATAATTATTTTATGGATTCAAATCTAGCATCTCTACTAAATTCAATTTCAATGAACTTAGTTTTTTTGAGCAAGAACTATAAGGAAATAATTATGCTGTTGAAAGAAATATGGTAAAAAATTACCTCCTCCCTATTTCTTTATATTTTGAGAAATTATTAACAAAGCATCATATAGTTAAGATAAATGCATTAGCTCTTAACTCAGGCAAAAAACACTCTTTCATAAAGAAATGACTTAAAGTAGTTTTGAATGATGTCATGTAAAATGGACAGCCTTTTGAAGGTTAATATGGAAGAGAGGATGAGAGCTTTCTGGGTAAAGATTGCACAGGAAGCAGATTGCGGTTTGATTTTATCTATTTATCAGTATATCTATAAATCTACATAGACATGCACCTCTATCTATCTATCCACCTATTGAGTTCAAGAGAGGAATAAACCTGAGATTAGAGGGAATCATGGGGAATATTCCATTCGATTGACAAGAGTTAATAATTTCATATATATTTAGGTAGAAAATACGTTGTTATAGAATGCTTTGAGCAGAATGATAATATGGGGTGTTATTATAATTTAGGAGTGTAGTGTGGCTCTCCATAATTCTGATGAATAATTTTAATGATATTTATTAAGAAACATATTTTACATTAAATTCCTTATACAAATCCTTTTCATAAATAATCTCCCTATTGCTGAAAAAAAGTTGCTTCACGAAATGTTACCTACTCTATCTACAAAGCACGCTGATATTTTCTATTCTATTCTCTTACATTGCAAAAATGCTAGTCTGCCTATATTACATCTATTTCATAATGTGTTTCTGGAGTTTGAAAAATATTGTCGTAGCAATAGCAACTACTGGTGATCTATAGGAAAGTTTAACTTGAAGAGAAGTGAATGTGGGAGGATTAGCTATGGAATAATAAAGACCCGAATTAGACTGTGGTGTACTTTAATGTTACAAGAGAAATAATGAAATACAAGAGAAAACATAAACATTGGGGAAGATACTTATGTCTGAAACAGCGATTGTAGTTAATAGAAATACGTGGATTTGCGTGTGTGCGTGCATGCGTGTGTGTGTGTGTGCGTATGTATCTATTTGCTTGTCTCTCCCATCTGTCTCTCTCGCATCAGAATGTAACTTTCACTGAGGCAGAGACTTTATGATTCTTGTTTCCTACTGTGTCCCCAGTCATTACAAACCTGTCAGGTATGTAGCAAGTGCAGAAATAGTATTTGTGGAATGTACAAGACAAACACGTAAGATAACTAAAATATTAAAATAGCAAACATCAGCCTAAAAATGCCCTGTAAATTCGTTAAGCCAAAGTGTTTTATATGTTTTTCTGCTTTATGTTTCCTTCTATAAAATTTGTGACATATTGATTTCATTCTACTAAATAAAAGTAGAATTCATTACCAACTATGATGAAAATATATTTGAAAACCATAAGCTCTTTGGTGATGACATAATCAATCTCGACGACTCCACATATGATCATGCAGGATAATCAAGGGATTGTCTTGAAAAAAATAAAATATATTTATGAAGAGGCATAAACATTATCTCATTTTAGTATCCTCCAAACCCAGCAATGCTGGACTAAATAAATACTTCAAATATGCAAGACTAATCTTTTACTTACTTATTTTCTTATTGAACATATCTCTTGTAGAGGATTAAAAATACAAATTAGCGAAAAGAGTAAAACAGTATCACTTTACCACCGTAGATAACTGGGAATACTTGTGTATGGTGTTTACATATATGCATATGCATAGAACACACATACACATGCATGTGTATTTGTTTTATTTATTTTTAATAACACAGAACCATCATAGCACATATTTTATAACCTTGTTTAAAGTTGCTTAACTTCATCAACATTACCCATTTCATGGGGTTATTATGGGCAGGAAATGAGAAAAATGCATTCATGGCACTTACTACAGTGCTAGCACATAAAAATAAATCAACAAATATTAACAACTATTATTTAAATCATACTGTTTTATAATTTATTTCACATTCACTTAATATATAATAAACATTTTTCATGCCATTAAATATTATTCTACAATGTTATTTTAATAGCTTCAGCATATCCTATTATTATAATTATATTTTCACCCATCCTATTTTCCAGGGCATTTTGATTGTCCTTTGCACTATTAAATCCTTGCTTCAGAGAACACCCTAAAAAATACAGATATGCATAGCAGATAATGTAGCTTATTTGCTTAAAATATATATTTAGATTTTTTTTAAATTTATTTATTTTGAGAGAAAGAGAGAACCAGCAGAGGAGGGGCAGAGAAGAGGGGGGACAGAGCATCCAAAGCCGGCTCTATGCCAACAGCAGAGAGCTGGATGGGGGATTGAACTCACAAACCTTAAGATCATGACTTGAGCTAAAGTCAGATGCTTAACCGACTGAGCCACCCAGGCACCCTAAGATTTTTTTGTAATTTAAAAAATAAGATATGCATACTGCTTTAAAAGGCTTGTGGTATTACAGGTATATTAGTAATAATAGAAATTAGCAATTTCTATTATTTTATTTTACTAAAAATTAGTTATAATAGAAATTAATAATGTTTTTATTATAAAATAAGTTTATATCTGCTTTCTACCATTCCCAGTTCTTAGTTCTTAAAACCAACCATAGTCAATTATGTTTCTACCCATTGGTACCATATTCTAAATAATTTTTCCTTCTCTCTCTCTTTTTACTAGAAATCAATCGGCCTCCTAGAAGGGATACTAAGAAATCTCTCTTCAGTGTCTTTCTTACCATCATTTTTGATAAACCAATATTTAGTGTTTTCAATGTAACTTTGATTTACAACGGAGCCCCATGAAGTACATAAAGATGTAATTTCTTCTTTAAAATATCTTTTTCCAACATTCTCTGGAGTTTACATGTGCCTAATTGCGCCATTTTGGTTCCATGGTTCACTTGCCAATTACTTTCCAAACTCTCTAGCAAAACTGAAATTTTCTTTTTAAACTTCAGTTATTGCCTGCTTTATTTTCTACTCAGAAATATTTTCTGGGGCACCCAGGTGGTTCAGTCAGTTGAGCCACTTGACTTTAGATCAGCTCATGATCTCACAGTTGCTGGATTCCAGCCTCTCAACTGGGCCTGGTATCTTCCAGTACTGACATTGTATTTTATTTATTTTTGTTTTTATTTTGTTTAAGTTTATTTGTTTATTCTGAGAGAGAGAGAGAGAGAGAGAGGAAGAGAGAGAGAGAGAGACAGGAAGGACAGAGAGAGAATCCCAAGCAGTCTCCACACTCAGCATAGAGCACAACTTGGGGCTCGATCTCACAACCTCAAGATCATGACTTGAACTGAAAACAAGAATTGGACACTCAACCAACTAAGCCACCCAGGCTCCCCTGATGTAGTAGTGCTTTAATCTTTCCAAATAAGCCTCCCAACTTCCGTTTGGATGAAAGACAATGAATAAGCAAGATTTAAGTAGTGAGAGGCATTTTGACATCCACCGTAGAGCTTTTTTTTTTCTTTAATTTTTATGTCTTTATTTTATTTTGAGAGAGAGAGATAGAGAATGAGCAGGGGAGAGGCAGAGAGAGAGGGAGACACAGAATCTGAAACAGGCTCCAGGCTTTGAGCTGTCAGCACAGAACCTGACATGGGGCTCGAACCCATGGACTGTGAGATCATGACCTGAGCCGAAGTCAGACGCTTAAACGACTGAGCCACGCGGGCGCCCCCCACCGTAAAGCTTTTAACCAGTTCACTATTTATTAGCCCAAGCCACCCCTCTCCTTCGGGGGTACCTGTGATGTCAACTTCATGAGATGTTATTCATATCTCTGGAGGAAATTGAGTTTGTTTTTATTGCCCTGCTCCTCCAAGCTTCTGCCACCCTCAATATACTAGGATTTTCTTACTACTTGGACTAGGTTTTCTGTGCCAGAGTTTCTTTTCCATTTTGGATGTTTACCCCAAGACATTCCATTCTCAAGTATGATTACCTGCATGCAGAACATGTGAGGTGATCAGTACTTAAAACAAGTTTCCCAGCCTTGTAAGAAATGCATTAAGAGGGGCGCCTGGGTGGCTCAGTCGGTTGAGCATCGGCTTCGGTTCAGGTCATGATCTCACGGTTCATGGGTTTGAGCCCAGTGTAGGGCTCTGTGCTGACAGCTAGCTCAGAGCCTGGGGCCTGCTTCGAATTCTGTCTCCCTCTCTCTCTGACCTTCCCCTGCTTGTGCTGTCTCTCTCTGTCTCTCAAAAATAAATTTAAAAAAAAACATTAAAAGAAAGTTTAAAAAAATGCATTAAGGACTTGAGGAACGGCATGAAGTGCTCCCCAGACATGCCAATGGGAATGTGAATTCCGTGAAAGATGAGCTTGATGCCATTCATTTTTGTAATGACTTCAGTACCACATGCAATGCCCTGGGAATATATACACAAAACATGCCTATAACATAAGTAGAATATTTAGAAGAATACATGATCAACATTATTTTCAGAGTAGTCGAGTGAATAAAATCATTCCATAATATGACATTTTTTTCTGAGTATTACATTTCTCTGCATGTAAGGTTGCAACCTTCAAAAGAATGTCCACAGCAAATCATAACTGCCTGCAGTTCGAAAATGTATAAACACTTTCGGGCTATTAAGAATTGGATTCCAGTGAAATGAACTGAAGGGAAAACCACAAAGTTTCCACTTCACATCCTGCTTAACTTCAGTTATTTTTCCCAAGTGGTGTAAAAACTGCCTTGAACTTCCAAATATTTTCTCCTGAGAGTTAGAAGTTCTTACACTTATAGTAAAAAGAAAACACTCAAACACCATCTAGAAAGAAAACAGATCAGAAATAAGTACCCATCGAGATATAGACAGACCAAAATCTACAAGTGGCCTAAAGAGGATTCATGAGTTTATATACTGACTTACTCATTTTTATTTCAATTTTGGGAAAAAAATGTTATTTACCGTGCTTCACCTACAAGCTTGGTATTTGAACCATGACAGACCACATGTTTATCCCCAAATATTTATTAATTTATCACATGAACTGTTCTTTTTGCGGGTAAAACAATCTCATAGATCTTACATTCTAGTATACAGATAAAAACAAAGTAGCATAAGGTATTAGTAAGTCTGTGAAGAAAATAAAACATGATAATTTTGTGGAGACCTAGAGAACTAATGTAGATTGTGTGGTCAAAGAAAGTCTTCTATGGGTGCCTACGTGGCTCAGTTAGTTAAGCGTCCAACTCTTGATTTTGGCTCAGGTCACTATGTCCAGGTTCATGAGATCGAGTCACCTTTTGGGCTCTGTGCTGCAGGGTGGATCCTACTTGGGATTCTCTTTCTCACTCTCTTCCTGTTCTCCCCTCTCAAAATGAAAAAAAATTAAATAAAAAGGAAAATCTCCTTGAGAAGGTGACATCTGAGCTGAAATTTGAATGATGAGAGAAGCCTACTTGTAAAAATCTTCGTGTTCAGAAAAGGTAAAGAAGATTAGGTAGCATAAAGGCTGTGTATCTGTTGGGAAGAGAGGTGTAAACAAGCAGAGCATGCTAGAGTAGGACATAAAGAGCAATAAAAAAAGAAAAAGAAAGAAAGAGAAGAAGGAAGGAAGGAAAGAAAAAGAAAGAGGGACCCCTGGGTGGCTCAGTTGGTTAAGCATCCAACTTCAATTCAAGTCATGATCTTGCAGTTTGTGAGTTGGAGCCCCGTGTCGGGCTCTGTGCTGACAGCTCAGAGCCTGGAGCCTGCTTCGGATTCTGTGTCTCCCTCTCTCTGCCCCTCCCCACTCCTGCTCTGTTTCTCTCTGTCTCAATATTAAAAAAAAAAAAAAAAAAAAACAAAGAAAGAAAAAATCAAGAGAGATAATGACAGACCGGGATGGAATAGGGCAGGAACCAAAGAGAACCAGTGAAAATATGTGGTCCTAGAGAATCTGTGGAGGAAAGAGGGTGAAGTTAAAGCATAAGTGGCCAGAAAGTGAAACCAGGGTAAAAGAAGTCTGTGAAATGATCAGCATCAGTATCAGCATCAATGAGCATGGACAGTAGTCACCTACGTCTTCAGTGATACAGAGCTGTGAGCTGTATGACTATGGGCTCGGCTTTATCGAAGACTGGGTTTGCTCATCTGTGAAATGGGAATAACAATATGCATGTCATAGGGTTACGACAATGCAAAGTAAAAAAAGAATGCACTGAAAGTGTGTAACATTTTGCCTGGCTTGCCGTAAAAGTATAATAAATGCTATACATGCTGAATCCCTATTATTTAAATGGAATAAAGAAAATGTAAGTAAGATAAGTTTGTTCCTCTTTCTGTCTAAACAAAAATTATTTTTAACCTGAGGCCGGTGTAACTGAATCCTGTTTTGAAAAAGATTTATGTTCACTGACTTATTTTTGTGTTCTTTGCTTTCTTTACTTTGTACACTGTTGAATCCGATTATTTTTGTAATCTCCTGTTCTACAACCACTTTGCAACAATTTTCTGTGCAGGGTCCTGTGTGGATTTATTCTAATTTGTCCAGATTGCACTGGGAAGGCTGCAAAATGCAGCAAGATCCCAGAACCGGTTTCATCCCCCCTGTGGGCATTGGCCAACACGACAAGTCTTAAGCTTCACAGTCACACCTATTTTTTCCCCTTTCTGCCTTCCAAGTCCCTCAGCTGTAGGAATTACAATCCTTGTCTGTTTTGACCTGCAAATCCTTGCTAATTTCTTGCTGGCTTTGTGCTCAGGAGAGGGTGTAACACTGCTATCCCCTCCTATTACAAGTGAGGTCGCGGGAGAATATTATGCTCCCGAGGAGAAATCCACAAACCAAGAAAACAAAGAGTCTTCGTATATGGCTCCTGAGTCTAATCACATTTTAGTACTATCAGTCCCTAACCTGTTCTCTGATTAGTGAAAATTGTACACCTTAACCCCCTGTTCCCCGGGCACTTTTTATGTGTCTTTGCTTTCTGCAGCATAATTATGAAAAGTTTTTAAATCTTTTTTTAATGTTTTTTTATCTATAAAAAATTTTAAATCTGTAATTGGACATAATTAGATTTTTTTATCATTCCTATGTGATTAAAAAAAGTGTACTGGTTAAATCTACACATCTTAAAAGAACCATTTGAAACTGACATGGCCAGTATATTCTGGAAAATTACAGAGTTATAATATGCATCACTTAAATTTCCCAATATGTAATTGGATAATACACTCCATACCCCACACACCCCAAATGAAAGGGGGGGAATGGATGACATTTCATTTACCAGGTGTTATTTTCCATTATTAAACAGAATAGAATAAAATTCCTTCTCTTTGCATTTCACCTGAGTAGTTTATATCTTTTTAAAAGCAGTCTTAATTAAATCTAAGAACTCTCTCCAAGTTAAGTGAATGAATGGCTTCTTTGTTCCATATGAATACTTACTCATTAAAACTGAAAAAAATAAGATGGTAACATTTCCTCTCTGATATTTATTTTCTTATAAAACAACAAATTAGAATTCTGCAGATATAATGTCTCATTTAACATTCTGTCTGTTTAGAGAAATTCAATATTGTCACTAATTGTCTTTGACAGTTGAAAAATAGTGAGTCTTCCGAGACAGTGATTATGAAGACACTGCTAAGCTTCATATATTTATATTTCTATGAATTTTCATAATATTTTCTTACTATTACACTTAAATAAAAATTTCATGGTGGCAGTAGTGATAATAGAAAAAGAATAAAATTTAAGGAACATAGAATTATAAATAAAACTTCACATATAGAACTGCATATATTTCATTTCACATACATATTTGTGATAAATAGCTATGTTCTAAAAGTATTAAATTTTTCACAAGATAGGCAAGGTTAAATTGCATCGAAATGTTAATGGAATCACAATTGTCTATTACAAAATGCTACATTTTACAATATAATGTTTGATGGCTTAAATGGATACAAAGATAGTCGTTGAGTATAAATCCAACATAACTTGGCAATTTCTTGTTTTTATTAGATATACTCCACAGTTTCTAGAACATGGAAATATATTTTTAAATTTCTTAATGTTTGTTTATTTTTGAGACAGAGAGAGACAGAAAGACAGAGGGGGGAAGGGGCAGAAAGAGGGAGACACAGAATCTGAAGCAGGTTTCAGGCTCCAGGCTCAGAGCTGTCAGCACAGAGCCTCACCAGGGGTTCAAACTCATGAACAGTGAAATCATTACCTCAACTGAAGTCAGAGGCTTAGCTGACTGAGCCTCCCAGGTTCCCCTATAACATGTGAATATTTTTAAAAGACTATGCTTAGAACTCTGATAATTATCACATAGTGTAACTTAATAATTTCCCAAATTAAAATTACATCAGCAACTCCTACATTTCAGATTTTCAATATCACTTTTTAAAAAACATATAAAATAAAATAACAGAGGGGACTAAAACTGGGCTTTATTTCCACTGAAAAAAAAGTCTGAACTCGGGCAATTAACATGTAAATAAAGAATAGATCTGATGAAATTATAATTCAAAAATCCACACTTAGTCTGCCCCTAACATGGCAATGTTTTTAATCAAAACATATAATAGAAAGTCCCATTTTTTTTCTTCCCTGTACATTTACCCTCTTTTGTAAAAATACAGTCTCCATAGTTACTTCTTAATATTCTGTACAACCCATCCATCATAGTACATTGCAAAACATCTTGTGCATTTACAGTGGTGTAACTTAAGTGTCTATAAAAAAGGAATATATATTATTCATCTGCCAAGATATTATTATTATAATTTCTTATACTTAACTATGTCATGAAGACTAAAATGGAGCATTAAAATATGCTAACGAAAGATTTGACTTCTTAATAATCTTTATAACAAAATCCCTTGCCTCACAAATATACAAGGTTTGCCAAATTTCTGAAAGCATAGGGAGATTTTCTTGAGTGGAGGATGAGAAACCACTGGCACCAATATGCCAGATTTTTCTCTTTGGTGAGGGATGGAGTCAACAGGCTGGGATTATTCTTGGGCAAATGATGTTATAACACATGATCCTTCGCAAGATGTGTTTTTTTTTATCATCAATGTGGGAAATACATCATACAATGCCTCAAGTGACTTTGCTGAAGTTCTCTGATATAGTTATGTTGTGCTTAAAGATTCTATGCAATGAACCTCTCATTATAGGATTATAAATCCATCATTAATTAATAGGTTACTGAAGTATGAGATTAATTTACTGAATTCAGAAGTATTTGTTCTCCAATGTGGTAGAGGAAGAGCTCTTACTGTACGTCAGAGAGGCCCTGGGATTGCAGAGTGAATGTGAGAATGTATCTACAGAAGTTGGGTTGCAGGGTATGGCCGACACCCTCTGCCATTTTCATGCTTTGCCAAGTGTGGTGATTTCCCACCACCTCAGGGATCGAGTTGCCAAAATATTTGAAAGCTCCCTACTTTAGGCAGAAGGACAAGTAACAGTGTAGGTAAAAGTACATTGGAAAATGTAATACGAGATAAATAAAATTCATACTGTGATCTGCTTCATGATTAGCAGAGGATAAAATACGGTTTTGCCCAGAGGAAGGAAGGGGCCCCTCTAGTTTTTGGTAGCTAGGGTAGCTAACTACGGAGCTAAGGAGACAAGGACAAAATCTTTCGTCTCTTCAGGCTGCTGCTGGAGATTAGTGCAGCCAAGGTTTCCTCAAGTCTGCAGCGAGACATTTGCCCCCATCACATGTGATTCTGTCATTGCATATGACAGAAAAGTAGAAAGAGTGGAGAAAAAAGTTGAACAAAAGTCAAACAAAACAAAGCTCAGACACATAACAAACTGCCAGTTCAGCGCTGAAGGATCTACTTCTCATCCTCCCTCATGATTTCTCTCACCGAGAGTCTCTGGCTCAGTAAATTGTAGTGCTTTGGGGATTCATTAATGGCTCTGATGAACATCACCTCAGATACAGCCCCTCATGAAATCAATCCTATGATGCCTCAGTATTAATTAAATCCTTCGTTTCTTCAAAACTGCAGATCTTGCCACCTACTCAAGTGTTTTCAGATGAATATGGATATGGCTTAAATCAACATCAGGGTTGGCATTCTGAGCCCTAAATCTAGAACTCTACCTTAAACGGTCTGCAAGTCACTTCACATTATATGTGGTCGAAGCAAGTAACAAAGTGACAGAATGATTGACCCACAGTTTTTCAACATAGTAAAGCAGTAAAAGCACAGAACCAATAGACTTAAATTTTCACATCAGTCTCTGCACAGATAAATTAACCATCTACTTGAGGCTCCCTGTGCTCCACAATTTAGGAATGTTTTGTTAAGGAAAAGGTTTTTTTTTTATAATTTGGTTTCATAAAAATTCAGGATTTTCATTGTAAAATGTATACCAAAAGCACATTCTTATACAGACGAGAGAACGGAGGAAGATATCTGAAAATATTCCTTCTATGACTGTGGTAAGTCTCCCAGCTTTTCTCCTTGCTTATGTGTGACAAAGTCAGACACGGATCCACCAGATTCCCATTCTTTGCCTCATAAACGACTAGCAGAACTATTTGTACATGCTGACCAACTGGACAAAATATCGGGCTTTAAAAAATGTAGTCTTGGGAGCCTGGGTAGCTCAGTCGGCTGAGCATTCAACTTCGGCTCAGGTCATGATCTCACGGTTGGTGGGTTTGAGCCCCACATCGGGCTCTGTGCTGACAGTTAGCTCAGAGCCTGGAGCCTGCTTCAGATTCTGTGTCTCTCTCCCTCTCTGGCTCTCCCCTGCTTGCACTGTCTGTCTCTGTCTCTGAAAAATAAATTTTTAAAAAATCCACAAAATTTAGTCTTACCTCCCTCCTTCCACCAGGCCCCTGATCTTTCTACCACCCTCAACCTGTGCCAGGATACAGCCCCTCCTTTAGTAGCCTCCTGAGAATTGACTGGCTCCAGGAGAAACATTTCCTGATTATCCATCCCACTCCTTTACAGCCACTCTTTCTAGACTTGTTTATTCCTCTCTGTAAAAGGAAATTCCTTTCTACCCAAATTTTGAGATCCCCTCCCTTGATTGCAATGGTCCCTTTCCTCTTATTACACTAATTCTTTCAAATAAAGTCTGCTCCCTAAATTGAGATTTGTATCAATCTGATAAAACATACATCAGATCACATCTTTGCTCAAAGTTCTCTCATGGCTCCCATTCATTCAGAGTCAAGCCAAAGACTTCACAGTGGTCAAACACAAACATTCCTAAGCAGAAATATAGAATGTTTTGTTTGTTTTTCTCCACTTGAGATTCTATATCATGGTTTTGAGTTTCTATTATCACCTATTTTGCTTATACTTCATGCAGCTTTTGAATTGTTGCCGAAGAAGGAGTATGTCTTCTTTATCAAAAATCTTTTAAAAAAATAACAATTCACCTGAAACTCACCAAAAAAAGAAAAAGGAAAAAGGAAAGGGAGAATGTTAATTAAGATCACAGGTATCTTCAGAGTCTTGTTAATCATTTTCAGAGGTAGTATGTTAATAACAATCTATGCAAAGAAATGGCTTGCTATTTTATCTCTCATTTATCAGGGAAATAGAGAAACACTTAAAAAAATAAGACCTAAATTTTTCCCCAATGAAAACCTCACAAACTAGAAAAAAAAATATTTTTGATAATGCGTGTGACCACATGAAATCTAGACCTTTACCTGGGTTATATTTGTAATGTTGTGCTAGCCAACCTGAAAATAAAGAGCTATAATCAGAGGCAAATGAGAGTTTATTTGGAATTAAAGAATAGCAATTCAGGAAACACAGATATCCAAATAGTGTTCCTGCTTGTAGAGTAAAAACAAAGGGATTTTACGAAGAAAGGAATGGGGAGGGGGCAATTACTTTAGTTAAAAATAGAAAAAAGATGAGGCGCCTGGGTGGCTCAGTCCGTTAAGCATCCGGCTTGGGCTCAGGTCATGATGTCGCGGTTCATGGGTTTGAGTCACACGTCGGGCTCTGTGCTGACAGCTCAGAGGGATTCTGTCTCCCTCTCTCTCTCTGCTCCTCCCCAGCTCACTCTCTGTGTCTGTCTCTCTCTGTCTTTCTCTCTCTCTCAAAAATAAAGACATAAAAAATTTTTAAAAAGGCAATTTTTCTACATGATGACTTTTCTGACTATTTTAAAATGGTTCCAATCATCTCAATTTCTTAAATGCTATTGTACTCCTATGACTTTTATAATTAAGTTCACAGAAACTTTGTTTAAAAGTTTATTTGTGGGGCGCATGGGTGGCTCAGTTGGTTAGGCCTCCGACTTTGGCTCAGGTCAGATCTCATGTTTGTGGGTTTGAACCCCATGGCAGGCTCTGTGCTGATAGCTAGCTCTGAGCCTGGAGCCTGCTTCTGGTTCTGTGTCTCCTTCTCTCTCTGTCCCTCCCCCTCTCATGCTCTGTCTCTCTCTGTATCAAAAATAAATAAAACATTAAAAAAATTTTTTTAAAGTTTGTTTATTTTGAGAGAGAGAGAGAGAAAGAGAGAGAGCCCACGGGAGCAGGGGAGGGACAGAGAGAAAAGGAGACAGAAAATCCCAAGCAGATTCCACTTTTTCAGGGCAGAGCTCTATGCAGGGCTTGATCTCGCAAATGATGAGTTCAAATTCACAGAAACTCTTGATAACAAGAATACATCTAGTAGTAGACATTGAAGATGGCAAACTGATTGCTTTGTTATTTAGCCTAACGTCAGGCATCCAGCTGCTACCCAACATCAGTAGGTTAAAAGGGTAAGGAGGAAGAAACGACATTTTGTGGCGTTTTCTGAATGTAGTCTGTATCACATGTTAAAGATGGAAATTTCTAGTGCATGTCAGAAATTCTGGAAGGCTTATGTCTGAGATGGTTCTTGGAATCTGCATTTTTAAAACCCAAGTTATCCTGATGCAGAAGATCTATCTATACATTTTTGAAAACATAATGGCAAGGCAATCATTTTGAAACAAACCATTAATTTCATATACATTCAAAGTTATCCCTCTAATTCTAGTTGGCAAGATGATACTGCTGAAATTGCAAATGGAAGTTAATCTGAGCAAATAGGTTTCTCTAGTTAAAGCAGGTATTGCTTAAAAGGCACCCGAGGAAATTTAGCTAGCCATTTTCACTGCAGTGAGTTGAATGGTCATCCTCAAAAAGTTATGTCTGTAACCCGAGTTCCAGAACTTGTGAGCATGACCTTATGTGGAATAAAAGTCTTTGTGAATGCAATTAAATATTTCAGAATGAAATTATCCTAGACCATGCAAATGGGCCCTAATCCAGTGACAAGGTTGGTTTTTTTAAGTTTGTTTATTTTGAGACAGAAACAAAGAATGCCTGCTAACAAGGGGAGGGGCAGAGAGAGAGAGAAAATCCTAAATAGGCCCTGTGCTGTCAGCATGAAGCCCAATGTGGAGCTCAATCTCATAAACCTTGAGGTTATGAGAAATCAAGAGTTGGATGCTTAACTGACTGAGCCACCCAGGCTCACCCTAGTGACAAGTGTTTTAATAAAAGATAGAAAAAGAAAAGACACAGATACATGGGAAAGGTCATGTAAACACTGAGGCAGATTAGAGTTATACAGCCACAGGCCAAGGATCACCTGAGGCCATTGGAAGTTGGAGGAGAAAAGGGAGAATCCTTCCACAAAGCCTTCAGAAGGACACTGGCCTACTGACAAATAGCTTGAATTTGGACTTTTGGCCTCAAGACCTGTAACTGAATGAATTTCCATTGCTGTAAGCCACCCAATGTGTGGTAATTTGTACAACAGCCTTAGGAAACTAATATGTACATAAATTAAAGAAAAATAGAGAAATGTCTATTGTTCCTAGGATTATACAATGACTCCATTCACTAGAAGCACATTAACACTTTCTTACCTATATCTTTTACAATATGCTTCACTGTTTGCTTCTATAGGATATTCAATGCAACTAGCAGTAGTAGGCATTTTACAAGTTGATCTGACTAGACACACCATTCCAAGCATGATAAAGAAAAATGGAAAATGAAAATGTAAGGTATACGGTTAAAGACAAGATAAAATTGAATCAGGAATATTCCTCCCTTGATAGCAAATTAAATATAGAAGAAAGCATCAAAAAGCATAAAAGAGAAATAATCTACTGCCCAAATCCAAATTAATGGGAACCAATATTTTTCAGGAAGATTATGACATAGCTCCCAGACTTAACTCACACAAAGGCAGTAAAAGTGATTATTCAGTGACATCTGGTTCCTTCTCAGCAATTCTCTTAATCTAAAGAGGAGGATACAAGTGGGTATATTTATGTTTTCCATTTAGGATTGAAAAATAATAGATTCTTTCTAGGAGGGAAGAAAGTACTTAGAGCCCAAATGCCCATTGACTGATGAATGGGTATCACATCTTCTTTATCTATTCATCTGTATATATTCATCTATATAACTATATCTATATATATACGATGGAATATTAGTCATCAAAAAGAATGAAATCTTACCATTTGCAACAGCATGGATGGAATTAGAGTGTATTATGCTAAGCAGAACCAGTCAGTCAGAGAAAGACAAGTATCATATGATTTCACTATTATATGGAATTTAGAAAACAAATCAGATGAACACAGGGAATGGGGGGAAAAAGAAGGAAGCAAACCATAAAAGACTTTAATTATAGAGAACAAACCAAAGGTTTCCAGAGGGGAAGTGGGTAGAGGAAGAAACAAATGGGTGATGGGTATCAAGGAGGGCACTTGTGATTAGCACTGGATTTATCAGAATCACTAAATTCTACTCCCCAAACCAATATTAGACCATATGTTAACTAATTAGAATTTAAATAAAAACTTGAAACAAAAGAAAAGAAAAACATTATTATTTCCATATTGAAGGCTATCTTGGGGAATTTTGTTCTTAGGCCCAAGGGTCCCCCACATTAGCACTCAATACACCCAAAAGAAGTAAAGTTGAGCCCACTGCATTTGACACAAGATTAAAGAGGCCAGGTCATCCAATCAAGACCTTATCTGAGTCCCTGATACTTTCCTCCCATCATCTCAAACAAATGTACTCAGAGGGAGACAAAACAAGTCATAAAAGCCAAAAGAAAAAAGGAAGGAAGGAAGGAAGGAAGGAAGGAAGGAAGGAAGGAAGGAAGGAAGGAAGGAGGAAGAGAGAAAGAAAAAAAGAGAAAAAGTGAAGGGAGCATTCACCTGAACCTATGATATCTGAACCAGTCTACATGTCCCTAACCCCATGCTTCCCAAACTTCCAACAGACCTATAGATACAAATAGTATCAGATTCTCAAATTCCTCAAGCACTCATTCATAAAATGGCTCTGCCTTAGAATAGCTTATAGTCTAGCTTTCTTTTCCTCTTCAGCTCCACCCCATCAACAAAAAATTATCACAAATCTTATTGCAGTGCATTGTCCTCAGGCTTAAGATCTCCTAGGGTATCAAGTGGTAATTGTAAAAATGGACACTAGTGAGAATTCTTAATCAAAGATCCATAAACTCTATCTTTAGGCCAAGATTTTGGAGACAATTTATAGAAAATGCATAAGATAAAAAATATAAAAAATTATTTTATTGTATTAAAGAGGGTGGCTTTAGGTAAAAGAATAGTAGATAAAATAAAAACTTATTTAATAAGCTCCATTAAATTCTTTCAAATATACTTTTCCAAAAATTGCGAAAGGGGCTGAATCTAAGGACCTGATGACACATATTCTTGCTTATCAAAGTTTAAAATTCTTTGCTTCCCAAAAATTGAAAGTAGGGAACTTGTGGTTCCACCAAGATAGAACAACTGTTCTATTTCTTCCAGGTTCTCTTACTGAAAACTAAGAAACTGGAAATCATACATCAAACAAGCATAGAAAGCCCCTGGAAAGTGGAAAGGAGAAGGTCCTCAGAACCTGAGGTGACACCAGTGAGTCCCTGGGCTTTCCAGGGACTGCTTTCTGTATGTGCTAGATAGGGCCCTGTAGAAGATTCCAGCCTAGTGCTACTACCTGGCCAAGACCAAAAAAGTTCCAGGGAAAGTCTGTTCTTATTTCCCCTTGTCAGAGGAATAGGAAAAGAGTTGCCTTAAAACAAGACATCTCTATTGGGCAATGCAGGGAGTTGATTTTCCACCCCCAGTCCCGCTGGCTCCTTACCCCATCCCTGCTGCTGATTGGAAGAAGCTGAGCACAAAGCTGACCTTCCATCTTCTATCTGACAGAAACAGGCAGTGCTCAGAATTTCATTCCAGGGTAGTATCAGTGGCACCCATTAGCAGAAGAAACAAAACTTGCTAATGTGACTCAAGGTAAGGCTGCTAGTCACCAAGAGGCTTCATCCTGTCCCCAGTATCAGCAGGTGTGGTGGTGATTCCAACTCTGCCTTGTGTTAATGAGACTGAGCAAGGTGCTACAAGCTGGGGCTAGTATGCACTCCCTGTCCTACCACCTGATGTCAGTGAGAGCCAATGGGGCTACGGGTCTCCATGCCCCCCTGGCATTGCCTAGGTGGAGAAAGCAGGAGATGAAAGTGAGTGGCATCATGCTTCTCCCCTACACCTCTCCTAATGTCAACAGAGCCAGCCCTTCCTAGTCATCCCATAGCAACTAAGCAATAAGAGTTTCCTGTTCGCTTACCCTTACCTATCACTTTGAGGATCAGTTGATCTTGAGCCATTCCCAGGTAACAATGAGATGGTACAGGTCAGAGGGAGGAGCTGAATTTCCAAGCCACACTTCTGCAACAAGGCTGCAATAATCAGTGAGCTGAACATACATGCCCATCCAGCTCTTATGCTACACTGTAAAGTAGGACCACATGCCAGAAAAAAGGATTGGATAGAATCTAGTCTCATAATGTCCAAAACACCCTGGAAACAGTGGAAAAATCACTCTTTATACCAAAAACCAACAAAATCACAACGCGAATGAGAAAAGATGGTCAACAGAGGCCACCATCAATATGAATCAGATGTTGAAATTAACTGACAAGATTTTAAAACACCAATCATAAAAATGTTTCAACAAGCAATTAAGAATTCTCTGGAAACAAAGATATAAAGAAAAATCTAATCTAGCTGTCAGTTGATAAATTATTAAAAGTAATTTTTTATGATTGATCATTATATGATTTTTGGCATGTAGATCATTATATGATTTTTGGATGGAGTTCAAATAATTAAGTTATACTTCTATAATAAAATTTCTTCCATTCCCATCTATTTGTTTATGTGAACAGATTTTCTCAGAACATGCACATTAGGGAAAAAGGACTAGAATTGTTGCTAAGCCATTTCTCATTTATGCTTTGAAAAAGGTTCATTCTCACATAATTGAGCTAATTAGGAGAAAAAGCCTCTTATATCTTACTGGAAGGTTCAATTCCAGGAATATTTATTGCTTAAGTTTAATAACCATTTATGAAACTTTGTGATATATTGTATTGTTTTGATCAGTTGTATACTAATATACTTTGTAATGAAAATTCAAACCAAAATAACATAGAGGCATAGAGATTTTTTCAGTATATCAACAACACTGCTATGCAGAAGTATGATAGAGTTAAAAGATAAACTATTTTCAAGCTTATTTGTATTATATATTACTATATATTACTTTGGCATCAAGCTTAAAAAATATGAGAAGAAAGATAACTTTTCAAAAATTTTAGGAGAACATGGGCATAAGTTTCATGAACACTGGCCTTGGTTCATAACAGAAAATGAAAGGCTTAGAAACTGTTGCCTACAGGAAACATGGGCATGATGGGTAAATCTTGTGTAAACCTACTTCATGGAGGGAAGTAAAGAAGGCAGAAAGAAATACACTGGAATGAAGCAAGATTGGAAAATAATTTCAGATCAAGAATGTAGTGTGAAACAGGTGCCAAACATTATTCTAAGATATCATATAATCAGTCATCACTTAAGCCTATTATATAAGTTCCATTACAATCATCACTTCAAGCATTAGAAAACCGTCTTAATTTGTATGACTTTCGTGGTGGAGGTAGTTTCAGGCTTAGGCTATTTGCCTCTAAAAATCTGTGCTCTGAATCAGTGTTGTATGCATAGGGATTCAGAGGAAGAAAAACAACAGAGATTACATACTAGTGGGGAATACATAATAAACCGATAAACATAGTATATGATGTTAGGTAATGATAAGTGCTAGAAAGAAAAATAAAGTAGAAGATTGTGTTACAGAATAAAGAGCTGGAAAAAAGTGATATTTTTGATGGTGGATCAGAAAAAAGCCCTTTTTTAAAAATTTTGAACAAGAAGGAAGTGATATCTCAAGCAATCCTTGTGAAGATTCTATAGAGAAAAGTAATTTTAAGTGTTTGTAATCTTTTCAAAAACTTTGAAACACAATGCAGGGAAAATAAATTATATCACAGGTATTCCATTTTGGGCGTCTGTTCTGGGAATCTTACCTCCATTTCAAGCCTTTAATCAAGCTATTGTTTTTAAAGCAATCCAATGATATCCCAAACATTGGAGGACTCAGTAGTCTTCATCATATTCTTTTACATCTCAGCAACAAAGAATAGGCATTTTAATATACCTCATTCAATAGGAAAAGAAGCAGAAATGAGAGAAACAGCTTTGATAATCATTTAAAAACATAACATTAAGAATTCAAATCTAAATTCAGAATTACCATTTTTGTATTAGTTGTTTTAATCATTTTACAATGAAATTCGAAAATAGACCACACAGCATATCTGATGGATACAATAAGTGTATTGGTAGTCATAATTTTGTGCCTATGTGTTGTTTGTTTTCTTTAGATGTTTTGTTTTTCCTTAGTTTCTATAATATTCAACTAGTTTTAAAAGACTAATTTGTAATTTTTGTATGTTTGGTAGTTAGTAAGTTTTGAATTCCTGGACTGCTGATAATATATTCACTAATATTATTTGTAATAAAAACAAGAAATAAGTCAAAAAACATTTATAGATATAGTATTTTTATGTGAATATATTGTATAATTCATAAAATGACTATATACAATTCATTCTTATTTGTTGTTACTGAAATGTAAATGATAATATAGCTTAATCTAGAATTGACTTTATGTTTTACTGTAAAGGCTTGAAAGAGTGATATATGAAATATAAAACATTGAGAGCTTCTGGAACAATTAAGAAATCACAGTTGCAAAATTATTTTTGTTTATTTGTTTTGTATTTTGGATATTTCATTTAAAAACATTAAAAACAATAGAAGTCTTAGAAACTAATATCAGTCTAAGAACTCCTCAGTTGTTAATTTATTTAGTCTCTACATATACTTTCTTTTACACACATAGGTTAGACAGACATGAATAAAAAGTGAATAATTTCTACCCACTTAAGGAGAGTTGTAGTTGTATGTGCTGGACATCTTATTCCAAGACATCTTTATCTTAAAGAGATCATTGTTTTCTAAGATCTGAGCTCCTAGAGGTCAATAGATCAAGCTTTCTCAAAGTGGGGACAGAAACACACAGTTGGCATAAAAGAATGTGAACCCCTTTGAGGGGGAAATCACTGGAGGTTGAGAAGGACAGAGGCATGAATTTCCCAGGTGACCAAACCTGGGAACTCTTTGAAGATTTGCACAGGAAGTGGAAAGCCCGTCCTTAGAGATTCACATGGCTGAGCACGTTTGTCCTTGTGAATAATTTTAGAATTACTGTTGTAGGAGTAGCCAGTCAATATTTCTTTTCAGTGAATTTTGGGATTTTCAAATAACTATTCTTTAGATGTTACTTCTTTTAATTGAACCTTACTTTTTCCCTCATCTCCTCATTTTTAGATGTGTCTTTTAAACATTTTTTCTAAGGCTAATTTTAGTGTCTTGACCTCATGATGTGAGATAATTCTTGAATTTTGTTGTTGTTGTTTTTGTTCTATTGATTCACATTTTGATGCTATCTTCATTTAAAATGCGCTATGTTAAAGAATTTTGATTTTTCCTTTCTTTGAATGAGTTTTGAAGTCATCAAAGTTAGTTTACTTGGAATCTTAGATTTGTACTTCAAAGAACATCCTCAGAGTTACAAAGCTAATGCTGACTCATCTCTTTAGTTTGTAAAGACATGTAATTTCTCATAAAGTTTATAAAGACATGTCATGAGAGATGCTGGATTTTCTCCAGTCTTGAACTTGCTTGTTTAAAAAGATCTTGATTTTTACTTCCTTAAGGACACTTTTGGCCTTTTTCAAATTCATGCTGATAATCAGATTATCAGAGAAGGGTAATTGCTATGAAACAGGAATAACAGATATCTGCATTGACAGCTCAAAAATGAATATATGATCGTAAAATAGCCTAACAATTTCAGTGATTTGAATTTATTTCCAAGTGCATCAATCTTAAAATTTACCTCAAGTGGGGTGCCTGGGTGGCTCAGTTGGTTATGCATCCGGCTCTGGCTCAGGTTATGATCTCACGGTTTGTGGGGTCTAGCCCTGCATTGGGCTCTGTGCTGACAGCTAGCTCAGAGCCTGGGATCTGCTTCGGATTCTGTATCTCCCTCTCTCTTTGACCCTCCCCTGCTTGTGCTGTCTCTCTCTACCTCTCAAAAATAAATAAAGAACATAAAAAAAATTAACTCAAGTTTGTGTTGAAAATAAAAAACAAATCCACAAAGCAAGTTCAGAATTATCTTGAGATATAATTATCCCAAAATGAGAAATTTTGACATAATGTTAAGTAACTGGCTAAAGTCACACAGAGTTAAACACACAAAATACCATCTCAGGCCCTCATCTTCTCATGCTCTTTACAGAATGATTCGTTTGCCTCCTTACCAATACTTCACCATAATTATGAAAGTACAATGTGTGAACATTTGCTTCAACATAGAGAAGACAAAATAAAAGTGTTCCAATTCTGGTCCCTGAATCTGTCTTACAGTTTACACATGTAAGCCACTATTGTCCAAGTTTCTATCTTCCAAGCATGTTTTAACAATTATTGAAAAATACATTAAAATGTCATAAAAAGTGGAATTGATTATACTTGTAGTAATTTAAGTAAATGACCCTCTCAACATGCCAACATTCTAATCCTTGGACCTTATTACTATGTTCATTTATATGGCAAAAGGGACTTTGTAGATGTGAATATCTTAAGGATTTTGAGATGGAAAGATTATGCTGGATGATCTAAGTGGGCCCCGTGAGGTAGTCACAGGGTCCTTCTAGTACTGTTCCTCTTCTGGAAGAGGCAAAGATGATGTAATGATTGGAGCAGAGATTGGACTGATGTGTTTTTCATATGAACGAAAGGGTCACAAGACAAGGAATACAGATAGCCAATAGAAGCTATAAAAAGCAAGGAAACAAATTCTTTCATCAAAGCCTCTACATGGGAACAGCCATGACAAATCTTTGACAATAGCCTAGAGAAAATGATTTCAGACCTCTTCACCCTGTGACAGTAAAAGAATACCTTTATAATGTTTAAACTACTAAGTTTGTGATAATTTGTTACAGACACAAGACAAAACTAACTTTTATTACAATTTTAATATTACAACAATTTTAAAAGTAAAATATCACTTGACAATGGTGAAGGAAGAGATTGGTTCATTTGCGAAAGTCTTAGAATACAAATTGGGGGATACAGAGAAGTCTGGCTTACATGGAAGATACATCATGTGCCCTTATCTTTGAAATCTGAAACCTAAATAAAATGATAGTAAAGGAATAAGACAAAGGATTAGTATAAAACCAAAAAAACAAAATGAATAAGAGAGCAGATGGCAGATGAGAAGTATAAATAATGTGGAAAATGAAAAGCCAAAGATGAGAGTTAATAACTTAGCAACCTGGGAAAGTTAAAATGAAAGATAGGGTGTCCATTCCCAGCCATAGATCAGTACCAGTGTCTGGGAGTGCCTTCGCCTCTGAAAGAGCAAGAAAACCCAACAAAATGCAGGAAAGAACTATCTCCAGATATTGCGCAACAAGCAGCACCAGATGGCAAAAGTTCTGTCCTGGAGAAGATGTTGCTTTCAGATCATAACCTACAAAACTTATAGAAGTACCTCTGTAGTTTCCCCTCCAATACTTTTGTTCTGTAATGTCTCCTCCATTAGATAGTAAAAATCTGAGGGATTTTTGTGGTTTATCTTTGTAAGCCTAAGAAGATACCTACATAACATAAGTACTAAATGTGTTTCCCCCAAATTTTTAACTTGTGGTTGAATATGTATAAACAGAAAATTTACCAACTTAACCATTTTTAAGTGGTATTAAATACATTCATAACATTGTGTGATCATCTCTGCCGATCTCCAGAATATTTTATATCTTGTAAAACTGAAACTATATTTATTAAACAGTAAGTATTTCTTTATCATTTTATCACAGCTCCTTGCAACCACAATTCTGTTTTCTATCTATATGATTTTGACTATGTCCTTTATATAAGTAGAGTAATAGAATATTTGCCTTTTTGTGACTGCCTCATTCACTTAGCATAATGTCCTCAAGGTTTAGTCTTATGGTAGCATATATCAGAATTTTCTTCCTTTTAAAAAAAAATATATTTATTTTGAGAGAAAAAGAATCCCAAGCAGGCTCCACACTGTCAGCCAGAACCCAATGTGGGGCTCTCTCTGACCAACCATGAGATCGTGACCTGAGCAGAAATTAAGAGTCAGACATTCAGTTGGCTGAGCCACCCAGGTGCCCCAGAATTTCCTTCATTTAAAAAATGTTTTAATGTTTATTATTTTTGAGAGAGAGAGGGAGTGAGTAAGAGAGAGAGAGAGCATGAACGAGGGAAGGGCAGAGAGAGAGAGAGGGAGACACAAAATCTGAAGCAGGCCTCGGGCTCTGAGCTGTCAGGACCGAGCCTGATGAAGGGCTTGAACTTGTGAACCATGAGATCATGATTTTAGCTGAAGTTGGATGCTTAACCGACTGAGCCATCCAAGGGCCCCAAATTTGCTTTGTATTTAAGACTGAATCATATTTCATTGTATGTAGGTAACTCATTTTACTTTTCCAATTAACTGTTCTTATAATGGTTTCACATTTTAACAATTGTAAATAATGTTATTATTGTTTCTATGAACCCAGGTGTAGCTCTCCCTGACACTATTTTCAATTCTTTTGAGTGTATGCCTGAAAGTAGAATTTCTGGATAAGACAGTAATTTTATTTTTAATTATAGAGGAACTGCCAGCCTGTTTTCCACAGTAGCTGCACCATTTTACATTCCCAGCACAGCGTATAAGGGTTCTCACCAACCCTCCATATTTTCTGATTTTTGATAATGTTAAAATAAAAAAATAAATGGAGGGCAATCTTGAAAATATCTTGAGCAGATAAAACTAGTTTAGTCACACAAATAAAGTTTAATTTATCTTATTTTGCAAGGTTAACTTGACCCAGGTCATTTTTTGCTTATTCCTCTGAAAATTTGTTTGAATGCTCCCAGGATACAAAGTGTTTTTTTGGTATGTGAATAACATTTACTAATTTCTACTGTGGTAATTTATTGGTTTCACTTCTGTTATTTATGAACTTGGAAAATAGTAGCCATCCTATTGATGTAAGGTAGTAACATTACAGTTTTGATTTGCATTTCCATAAAGATTAGCATTATTGAGCATCTTTCATATGCTTAGCCATTTTTATATTTTCTTTGGAGAAATGTCTATTAAAGTCCTTTGCCCATACTCAATAGGGTTTTGTTTTTGTTTTTTGAGGGTTTTTTTTTAAATTTTGTTGTTGTTTTAATTGTTGTTGTTCTTGCATTGAGTTAATCAATATGCTTTTAACAAATAAATAAAGATAGGAAAGAATCCCTAAAACTTTGAAAGTGTGCTAGGAAGCCTGGTTAAAATTTAAACATTTTCATTTAATATTTGGTTTGAAGTCTTAAATGCTGAACAAAGGTTTCCCTGGAAGAAAAGGGGACATTTGGAAGAAGAGATGAGAAGAGTATTCTAGAAGAATAGTCAGTTTTAAGGAAACTTCAGAATGTCCTAGTCTAGCTAGAATCAGGGCAAGAAACCTCTAGATATCTTATCTTAAAAGCTTATCTTAAAAGTTCTGTATTTTTAGTACAACTAACAGTTTACAGTTTGGCTATGAATAATCCAACTGGATGTGTCTGTTTTACTGGTAAGAGAACTATATGTTTTTTCATTTACATTATCCATTTCACTTACTATATTATGTGTAGGTAATATGAATGATTTCATATGTAAATAGGCCTAGGTAATTCCTTCTATTAGCCTTGAATATAATTTGCATTTACAACTATCTTTATATGACTAAAAAATATATGCTTTTGCCTGAGTTGAATAAATGGAGAGGGTTAGAGAGGGTTAGAGAGGGTTTACAGCAAAAGTTACAGGGTGTGGCTTATCTTCCTCCTTTTTTGTGTATTAAAATAAAGTACTCCCTTTCAGTTGATTAAAAGGTTAAGATTATTTTCTTTTTTTTTCTTAAATTAAATCTGAATTTGTCCTCATTTGCCTAGGTAATTGAATATTATAGTCATTTGAGAAGATATCTCTTTTATTGTAGGATAGAGGTATGAAGAAGGAGGTAGGACAGTACTGGGCATGTTTTGTGGATCTGTCAGTGATAATTTCCATTAGGATGCTCTTTTTCCTCTGTTATTAGAAGCATGGTGATAGAATGTTTACTCTCTTCCCCAACCTAGGCTACCAGACCTTGACTATCCTTTCTAAGAAAGTATTATTTAACAGATTAATTATGGCCATCAGGGGTGCCTGGGTGGCTCAGTCAGTTAAGCTTCTAACCTGGGCTCAGGTCATGATCTCATGGTACATGAATTCGAGCTCTATGTAAGACTCTGTGTTGACAGCTCAGAGCCTAGAGCCTGCTTCAGATTCTGTGTCTTCCTCTATATCGGCCCCTCTCCCATTAGCACTGTTTCTTTCTCTCTCAAAAATAAACATTAAAAATTCTCATAAAAAATTATGGTCATCAGTGCAATCACCATCTTCATTGTCCAAGCTATCTCTAGGGAACTACATATAAATTAGAAACCAAAATCCATCCTCTTTCATCCCTTCCAGTATCAGGGTCATATTCCTTAGCCATGGAATGTAGTCCTCATTTTGTTACTCTTATGTATTATGTAATATATATTATGTATTAGTTCTCCAGAACCAATAGAAGATAAGATAGATAATGGATGAGAGAAAAAGAAAATATATAGGTAGGTAGATAGATAGTATAGAGAATTGGCTTAAAAATTATGGAGGTTGGTAAGTTCAAAATCTGCAGAGTGTGCTGGTGGTAAGGAATACCCATGGAGAGCCAGTATTCCAGGACAAAGGCCATCAGGCATGAACAGCTAGTGCTGCAGATGAAATCAGAAGGCTGTAGAACTCTCTCTTTTCAAGATAAGAGTTGGTCTTTATATTCGATTCAGACCTTCCATTGGTTGGATAAAGTCCAACCATATTATGGAGGACATTCTACCTTATTGTAAATTTAATCTAATAGTAAGGCCTTCCAATTTATTATTTATTTTTTTATTTTTGGGAGAGAGAGAGAGACAACGTGAGCGGGGAGGGTCAGAGACAGAGGGAGACACAGAATCTGAAGCAGGCTCCAGGCTTTGAGCTAACTGTCAGCACAGAGCCTGACGTGGGGCTCACACCCACCAACACAGGATCATGACCTGAGCCGAAGCCTGACTTTCAACCAACTGAGCCACCCAGGCACCCCAGGGGTTCCAATTTAAATGTTAACCACATCTAACAACACCCTAGAAGAAAAACCCAGAAGAACGTTTGATTGAACACCCCTGGCTCAGTCATGTTTATACATAAAATTAATTGTCATATCTTATAAACACAAAAACTATTTCCTTACCCAAGAACTATTCTGTAGGTTTCTTGATGACCCAAATTTTGAGCAATAAAACCCAAAAGGTATTGTTTACCCTCCTGAGCAAGGAATATTAGGGCTCAAAACTTGAAGTCCTGGGCATCTTTTCCTGAAGAGAAAAAAAATTGCTTGTGAATAGAAAGGGCACAGAAGACAATCATAATCCTAATATTCATAACAATTTCCTTTCTTTTTTTGTTCTTTACTAAGTAGGCATTCATTCATCTACAAGTTAGTTTAATTAACTTTATACAAAATGAATTACACTTGACATAATTTTTGCATCTTGCTTTATTCATTCAACATTGTTTGTGAAATCACCTATTCTTATTTTGTTTACCTATAATGCATTTGTATTTGTAGTATTCTTTATCCCTTTTTACAGTTGATGGACACTTCGATGATGTCTGGTTTTGAATACTGAGTACATTTCTATGAACATTCTTTTATATCTATCCCTGCATTCTTATGCACACACATGTTTATCGTATATATCTAGGATTGAAATTGATGGGGCTGTGGTATCTGTATATCCAACTTTACTAGATAATGACAAACTATTTTTAAAAATATTGTACCAATTTACATTCTCACCAGCACTGAGAGTTCCTATTGCAGTGTCGCTTGCCAATGTAATTAATGTTAACATTTTGATTTTGTCATTTTGTAGTGTATCATCAAGGTTTTAATTTTCTCCCTTACCTCAATTGTGGTTGACCATTTAGACTTTCTATTTTATGGAATGTCTATGCAAAGCTTTTGACCATTCTCTTTTTTTCTTTTTCCAGTTGTATTGAGAAATAATTGACAGTGACCTTTTCTTTTTACTAGTTTATTTTGTTACCGTGTTTTAGAATTCTGTGCATGTTTTAGATTTAGTCATTTATCTTTTCTATCTGTTAAATACCTTTGTGTTTGTTTTCTTGAGCTTCACAACTTCTATCTAAAGTTTAATTTTATTTATTCCAGTAAACTGTTAAGTTTCTTTAAATAGAATTTCATGTATGTTTTAGAATCAGATTTTATCTCTCAAATATTTTTGTCCTTATAATTTCTCTCCATTTGGACCTCTGTCTTAAGACTGTGTTAGTGAATTTCTGCTACCAGAAATGATAGAAGTCAGCTTACATCTATTGTATACACATCTTGCTCTTGCTGGATCTCACTAATGATAAATTTGGCTGAGTGCTGGCGTTGGTCACTGCCCTCCAAACTTATTTGTAGAAAATCTTTGGGACTAAGATAAAGAATCTCAACCAGAGAAGACTTGAGATTGATTCTTCTGTGCAACTGTGCACAAAATCAACTGAGAGCCACCTCAACCCAAGTGTGGCTTTAAGACACCTGAATTATCCAATGTATGAGAATCTGCTGGAGGGCTGGTGGGCCAGGTATAGTCACAACTTCTCAGGAACTTTGGTTTTTATCACTACTGTAATATCCTAGTTCACTTAATGTCAAGAGAAAACAAGCAGGCAAAGCAGAATTGACCCCAAATCCTTCCTATTGGAGTCAAAGCACATGGTGGCAGGTGTACAACAGCTTCATACTTATCTTAAGTGAACCTAGCTTCATGGCACATCCTTTCGTATTCTCACATCATGCATCCACTTCTCTTCTGTATTAACATTGGGTCTTGATTTTTTATCTTTACATTTTGTGAAACACATACACACTTCCCTTTTACCAGTGAACACTGTCAGGGCAAAAGTGATGGGGGGTCTGATATTTTACTAACATTGATGGATTTAGGCCAGCCCCAACATGGGTCTGTAAGTTCCCTAATATCTTGTCAGCTCTTCAACATGATTAATTTGATATTTAAAGAAAAATATTTTCCTCACCATTTTTAGCTGTTTTCAGGAGGAAGAGTTAGATTAATTAATTCAGCCTACCATAATAATTCTGTCATTTGTTTCTATATTTAACTTGACTACAAAAATAGAAAATTGAATAAATCTTTATACAAAAGTTATAATTCAAATGAATAGAGTATATCTATTTACACATCTTATTTACTTATTTTCCTCAGCTCTTGCCATTTCAATTATATTTGTAAAATAGTATTTTTATTGTTGTTGACTTTATTCCTTATGCTGTGACTTATTCATTACATAGCTGGAGATATATATCCCCCAGTATTTTTTTTCTTCATATCAGCAAATACTACTTGCAAAGAAATACTAGAGTCATACCTCCTCCGTCTGTTTTATTGAAAGTTTACCTTATGTAGAGCCCTCTTGCTGAAATCTCCATTTCGCTCTGCCTGTCCCCCTTTCCCACCTGCTTAGCAAGCCAAATAGCAACTCATGCTAGCTATTAAAAAGATTCTTCCCTCTGAATTGTGTTCCCTGGAAATGATCTGTTACTGAGGAACAAAACAGTCTTTGGCCATTGATGAGGCCATAGAGAGGGTCTAGGCTGACTTGCGTTTTGGAGAGAAATGAAAAGTGTTTTCCAGTTTGGATGCGAAATGATATTTTTTGCAACCCAGCTGCCCAGAAGGCATTTATTTTATTGCCATTGTTTCGGCAATATCTTTACGTGTTCTCCTACCTTAACACAAGCCTTCCTCGCCTGCCACCATGTCATCAGTTGGACTCCATATGTCAATACTGGCATCGCAATAGCATCCTTAGTATACTCTTACTGTACTTACTAGAGAATAATTCAGTGTTTTTTCCCATGGTTAGCTGGATGTTTCATCTGAAAGTTTAAAAAACATTAAGAAAAAGTTTGTTCTCACTAGAGTTAACTGTGACATGTTTTCAAATATAATTAATCCACATATTCATTTGGAGTGAAAAGCTGATGTTCTCAAGTCATGTACAGGCTGATAACATCCACAGATACCCTTTGAGTATCGACACACTCCTAGTATATTTGTTTTTATTGAATGACAAAGGTGTTCTGCAGAGTCTTTCACCAGTCACTTGGATCTACAGGTATATCGCCTATTGTAAGAAATAATCTCCTTATTTCTTAATGATCCTTATTGATCTCTTTGGTTTTGCTATTTTATTGCTTGAGAAAAGAATCACTCTATAATTGAACTGGGGTTATATAAAATGTCTCTCCTTATTGTATTCCGTTTCTTATAGGCAAATAGTTTCTTCATTACTCTTCCCTTTAATAGTAAGTATTAAAAATGATACACACACACACCCTCTGTTCAACCTTTGATGTCTTCATGACAGTGAAATGACTCCAAGAGAGAAGCACATCACTTAGCAGTATTCCAAAGTGACATAGTGCTCTCCAGAAAACTCTGCTTGATGAAGGCATGACAGCTAGCTCTTCTGCCCCATAATTTCTGCTGACTATAAAAGAGACACAGTATATCTGGAGAAGGGCAGTATAAAATAATTGGCTCTGGGCCAACCTAAGCTGCTTCATGCCATCAACATCTTCACATTTGGATTCAAATTAAAATCTAATTTAGAGGGAGCTTAAATTAAAAAAGCACACTTAATTCCTTCAATTTGCAGAACTATTCCATTCCATTAGGCAACTAATTTCTACCTGTCAGATTTGGAATGAAAGTGGTCTCTCTCAGGAGGAAACTTTTCACTTGTTGTAATTAGGTGTGGGGAGTCCGTGATGATGCTTGTGCTTTGATAGCTGCATGTGTTTAACTCCCCCAGTTTAGGGACCCTTGGGTAAACTCAATTGAAGTGTCAGCTTCAATACTTGCCTGATAGGAAAGCTGAAATGAGGTTACATATTTCATAATTAAATAACACAACTACTTTAATTTTTATTAGGGAATCATGAAAGGTTACCTTATATAAAATCCAAGAGCATGTATTCCTTTGTTGATCTATGATTCTAATAAGCTCCTAAAGAAAATCTGAGAGAATCTTGATTACAATTAGATAAAAGCCAGGGAATGCATGTGTTCAACAATATCAAAGTAATGACTGAAATTAGCAAGGAGACGAACTGTAAGTGCTACGTGAAGCCCCTCTCTTTGATTCTATCATTCACTTGCGCAAGGTGGCATGTTAGAGTGTGGAAGCCCGAGGCTGGTAGACAGAAGACTTGAGTCCCAGGCCTTACCACTCACTGTGAAACACTGGCCACAGCACTTGACCTCGCTTAGCTTCATTATTCTGTCATCTACAAATAGATTCTTTTTCAAATTCATCAGAGACTTAACGTTTTATGAAAGTATGTGGTTGAATGCTTCTTCCCAAAAGCATTTACTGTATTCAGTGATGAATATAAAAGTTCTCGCTAATTTAAAGCTACATTTTACCATAAGCTATTTTTATCCAAACTGAGTCAATGAAGAAAAACTATTCTCATCATTATTCAATCTTCATTAAAACATTTTCTTTTTTCTCCTTTTCTCTTTTCTTTCTTTGCTTTTCTCTTTTCTTCCTTCCTTCTTTCTCTTTTTACTTTTTTTTCTCTCTTTCCTTATTCTGATATAGGTGCACTTGAGATATGGGAATTGTCAGAAGGAAATTAGAAAACGACCCTCTGTGGAATATTCCAGCAAGTTTAAATATTCACACTTTTAGTTACAGAAAATATTATTCCAAAAGGAAAGCATGTTCAGTGTATTTAAATTCAAGCTGTGTTTGTTTTAGATGAAATATGTCTCAAAATACAAGTGGGTATGTGTTACTTTGACTCAAAATATTATAAATATTAAGAATGACACATATAAAAGATTTGGGGGCAGAAGGTAAAATTGTAAATTTAAGGGACAAGAACATTTTTATAAGCAACCTAAATGTGCTAATAATTTTAAAATGTAAGTTTAAAATATTTGATAATCTAGGGGCACCTCGGTAACTCAGTCAGTTGACCATTAAATTTCCACTCAGGTCATGATCTCGTGTTTCCTGAGTTTGAGCCACACGTCAGGCTCTGTGCTGACAGCTCAGAGCCTGGAACCTGCTTCACATTCTGTGTCTCCCTCTCGTTCTCTGCCCCTCCCCCACTTCTCACTCTGGCTTTCTCTGTCTCTTTGAAAAAGAATTAAAACTAGCAATAAAATAAAATAAAATATCTGAAAATCTATATGAGAGTAAAATGGATAAAGCTTTGCAAACTTTAAAATATGAAACTTTCTTCACATGTCAATTGTGGTAGATTTTGTTTTTCAACAGCTTCATATCTTAACTGATTATCTGAAAGAAGATAAAAAATGATTAACAATGTTCATGCAGAGCTCTTTTATTTCCAAATTGGTTTCACATAATTAATTCAGAAATAAAAGACTATATTAAAAATACAAACAACCTGGACAATCAATGATAACCTCTGAATAAGGGGTTGGAAGTAGACTTGTCTTTGGACTTTTTTACAGCATTAAATGTATTTATTTTATATCTCCGAAGAAGATATAAAAATAGCTGGTAAGAAATGAAAAGGTGCTCAACATCACTAATCAGTAGGGAAATGCAAATCAAAACCACAGTAAGATACCATCTCCATACATAGGATGGCTACTATCAAAAATTAGAAGCAGTCAGTTTTGGTAGACTATGAAAAATTGGACACTGTGGGGGGAACAGAAAATTGTATTGTCACTGTGGAAAACAGTATGATGGTTCATGAAATCACTGAAAATAGAATTATCATATGACCCAGCATTTCTGCTTTTGAGAACATAACAGAAAAAAGTCGAAAGTAAGATTTGGAAGAGGTATTTGTATAGCCATGTTCATAGCAGCATTATTCAAAATAGCTAAAATGTGAAAGCAATCTAAGTGTCCACTGATGGATGATTGAATAGGCAAAATGTGGTATATACATATAATTGAATATTATTTGTTCCTTAAAAGGAAATAAATTTATATACAGGCACCAGCAGAAATGAATCTTTAGGACATTATGCTAAATAAAATAAGACAGTCACACACACACAAAAACAAATACTGTATGATATCACTCATATGAAGTACCCAGATTAGTCAACATCATTGAGTTAAATAGTAGAATAATGGCTGCCAGTGTTTGGGGGAGGGAAGAATGGAGAGTTAGGGATAATGATTGTACATTATTAATACATTTAATACCATTGAAAGTACACTTAGAAATGGTTCAGATGGTAAGTGTTTGACACAGAAATGATATAGTATTATATATAGATAGTTCAAACTAATGCATGACAAAAAGAAAGAAAAAGACATATGTGGATATCCACTTAATACCAGAAAAACTACACTCTTCTTTTAAAAACAGAAGAGTCTATTATGTAGAAAAGGAACTGCTATTTATGGAATAGATATTTTTCTAGCAATCAGAATAAACAGGTGAAAGAGAGGGAGAGAGGGAAGGGGAGTTAGATGGAGGGAGGGATCTTCATAGGAGGGCAATAAAAAAGCAACAGGTTCATACACCTAGGAGTTATCGTATCTTTTGAGAAAGAAGCCTGTGGAGTTAAAAATCATAAAACACTCACAATAATTGATATTGTAGTTTCATGTCTCAAAATCTATTTTGAGGGAAGACATCCTAAACATGTACAAAATTTTCAGCACAACAAATATCCACTAAAGTGATATTCATTTCACTGAATAACTATATTATCTAACATAATAGTGTGATTTTTTAAAATGATAAGGTATTATTAGTTGAATTTTGAATGTCATGAGAAGCCGATTAATAAATATTTTTAAAAAAAACAAAAAAAGTATAACATGACCTAATATGAGCTAGCATACCCAGTAGAATTCTGAAAGTAGATATATCAAAATCCTCAGTGATTTTCCCAGGGTGTGGAATCATGGATTTTTGTTCTTTATACATTGGTATCTTTTCCAAAGTATTAATAAAAGAATTTCAAATTTTTTAAGTTGAAGCAATACATGCTCCAAACTAACATATTTATAAATATGACTCAATTACTTTGTGTTACATTTATAAGCATTGGAACTTTAAGATATCAAATTTTGAATAAACATGTACACATATATGTACACTTGCAATGTATAATTATTTCCATCGGTACTCAATGTAGCATTTTTCTAATATCAAACAGATCATTTGCTGTGAGAAACTTTATAAAAAAATCTAAATTAAGACACAGTTTTGTTATTGTTAAGAGAGCAATGCAAACAACTATGGAGATTTGAGATGATCCCAACTAGCTATAGCCTTCAGGGATTTTTGGTTTTTTGTTTTTTTTACATTCTGGCTTTAGTGATCATTAAGTGGAAAAATGATATGTTGCATAGATTGGAATAAGATCAAATAGGAAAAATAACAAAATACTCCAAACCACCAAAAGAAAATCTAAAAATGTCTTTCAAAATAAAATATACAGTTGTACAAGTACCCATGTGCTAATAGGGTTTTAAATTGCCTATACGTAACATTTGTGACATTATTAAAAATAGTATAATAAAAAAAGAAAACACAACAAAAAGTCTTTGTTAACTGAAAATCATAAGACAATATCAAATTTTTGAACTATCTATATATAATACTATATCATTTCTGTGTCAAACAAATTTTGTAAAGCTTTTTAAATTTATTTTGAGAAAGAGAGAGAGAGAGAGAGAGAGAGAGAGAGAGAGAGAGTGGGAGGAGCAGACAGAGGCAGAGAGAGAGAATCCCAAGCAGACTCTTGCACTGTCAGGGACGGTACAGTGATGTGGTGATAATGTCAGTCCTGGTGCAGGGCTTGAACTCATGATCTGTGAGATCATGACCTGAGCCAAATTCAAGAGTAGGATGTTCAACTGACTGAGCTGCCCACGTGGCCTTATAAAATTATTTATAATAAAAGAATTCGCTATTATCTTGAAAATCAAATTATGTATAGCAGATTCTAGTCCATAGCTGATCCCATCAATTTGAAAGACAATTATAATTAAACTGCTATCTCTGCCTATAGAAAGACACATTTCCATAGAATGTCATATTCCCTTTTTAATGGGCCCTTGACAATAATAAAATACCAAGGATTATATCATATCTGTAAAAATAAGCATAAACAGCCAAACTCACAACCTTAGCTTAGTTTCATATGTGAATAATCAAAAATCTTAATGAAGAGAATGTGTAAATATATTCTAAGATCACAGCTACACATTCTTTTGCATTTGTGAAATTTTTGCCAATATAAAACATTCACAAACATAGCAGCAATGTGGATAAAAGAGAAACCTTGTTACTGGGATGCATTTCTATTGTTCAATAAGAATACACACAAAAGAAAATAATCAATGTTTCTATTTTGTTTTTTTAACCTGATAGGTTTCTCAGATAAATTTGCCAATTATCTTAGTATAAATACATTGACCTTGAAGTCAGGTATCTATTACTTTCTCCTAAATTTGGTCAAATAGACCAACTATGACTACACTTTAGTTTTACCATTTAAATTTATCTACATATTTTAATTTGTATTTGTCAAATTGGAGGATGATAATTGAAGTCAAAACATATTTTTAAACAATTTAAAGTAGTATTAAGATTCGCTTCTAATACCTCCTAGTAAAAAAAAGCAGACTTAAAAATTTTTTTAATAAGTATTGTTCTTCCTAGGTCATTTTTGCCTTTCTAACTGAATAGTTTTAAAATCCGAATAGATTTTCTGTAGGAAGGAAAATAGTCTGAATTTATTAAAAACACATTTGTGTAGCATACTATGGCTTATCAATCTGGGAAGTCTTAAAAAGAAGAAAAGCTAATTTTTTTAATTTTGTAATGCATGTATTAATTTGGGGGATTTTTTCAAATTTGTAATGATTGATCCCTGGACTATGCAATTTGTCTCCCTGACTGTCGAACTTTCAAAGTTATCATTTAGCTTCTCAGGGTCTCAGCTGATTCTTCCAGAACTCGCAAAATTCCATTGGGAAAAATACAACTCAAAAGCAAGGCCTCTTTCTTTAGATATCTTTCTGTTTTAGGAACTTGTATTTGTAATAAACTCCTGAGATTTTTCTATGTGATCTCAGGAGGAAAGTTGCTCTACCTTTTGTTTCTATCATTTTCAGAATGAGGAGCCAATCTAATATTTGCTGAAACTTTATTTTCTTATATCATATGTTTAACCAAAACTAAGATAAGTTGCCTTCCTGCAAAATGGGTAGTACTCAAACCAACTAACATTTTTGAGTTTGCAATTCTCTAAAAATATCTTATCTTTAAAGAGTCAGCCTATATACCCAGCAGAACTTGGTAAGTTCATTGCATTTAGAGCTGTAGCATAGCTTCTATAATTATTGAAAACAGTGAGCATACGGAGATTCTGTGCTAATAGGAACTCTAATCATAGCTAAGTTTTAGAGGTTGGTCATTAGAGAAAGTTCACTGGAGAGTGTCTTGTAGGCTTCAAAGATTAAAAACTAACTCCTTTAAGAGTGGAAGATTTTCTCTCCCAAAATAACTTTATATAGAGGGCATCTCACTTTGTCTTGATCCTTAGGTTGAATCCCTATTGGAACTGATGGGATCATCAGCCGAACCGGAGGATTTTTTGGAAAAAAAAGGAACTCACAATTAACAGTGACTAATGTTTTGTTAGGTGTTTCATAGTTAAAAGTCAAACTATCATCGTAAGTTTTACACAAAACTCTTTCATATATGAACAAGTCATAGATAAGTTTAACTCTGGCGTTTTGAGCAGTAAACTTGGCTCAGCAGATGAAGAAATTTGCTAGAAGAAATGAACAGTTGGTTGAAGAGCACTGTCTTACATGTTCAACCTAATTAATGTATTAAAAGAAAAACAATCTCATATTTTCTGACTGTGACTTCTTCCTATTTATTAAGTTACTCCATCTGTTACTTGACTTGCAGCTACAGTATGTGATAAATTAGAGTCTCTATCCATGACCAGGCCAATGATACCAGTTAGGAAGCTGACAGCAACAGCAGTAAGAAAAATAGTACAAACAGGTTGGTATGCCCCCCGCACTTCCCCTCCAATTGTCTGTCTCTCACATTTCTCAGGAGGGCATGTGATATATATATATGCATATGTGATATGATTGCATGTGTTTGACAGAACAGGTTCTTGAGAGAGTTAGAGATTTACTTTTAAATCCAGAATGGTTGGTCTAACAGAACAATGAGTTGAGTTGATAGGACCGAGTCATCTTTGTTGCCTTTTTGTAAAACTCACAGTTTCTCAGATCATATGTTCTATACATTCTATACATATACTTATGGACTACATATTCCTTTTCATTCTTATCCTTCTACTTGGCTTCCTGAAAACTGCACAGCATGGCCAATCCATGCTCTTGACTAGCCTTGTGGACTTAAGTGCTTATGATACAGAATGCAAATGCTGAATCTTCCGGTTAGTTCCAATAAAGATTGCTCCAGCAAATGCTCAAATAAATTTAAAAAGAAAAGATAATGAATAGTTACAAAATGCCACAGCTTTGCAATAAAATAGAGTTCATTTTGCATGGAATTTCTGTCAATATCAAGTGTCACAGACTAATGGACAAACGAGGCCAAGAATAATCTGCTTCCTTTTATAGAAAGCAATAGGTTGAAATAGTCACTCAAATCATTTGCTAAACACCTGCAAAAACATAGACCCAAAAATATAATATGATTTGAATGCTAAAATACCCATTCTCAATCACATGCTTCAGCTTATGTTTGGCTTCAGATTAAAGCTATAGCTACAGGAAAATGGGAGGAAAAAGTCAATGTTTCCCTTTTCACATGGTTGAATAGTAACCGTTTTGTTGAACATCTGGGGCTATGTAGATTTTACAACAGCAAATGGACAAATTGGTGTTGCTACAGCTAACATAAATCTTCAATTTAATATATGTATTGAATGAAGAAATATGTCCATGACATTTCATTAAGGAGGTTATCAGTTTGATTATTGTGATATTTCTATGACAGTTTCCAAGGTACAATATCAATTTGATTTTTGTAAGTCAAACTGATTTAGAATTTAGTTGATTTTACTTAATAGATTATTTTAATTAAAAAAAAGCTCAGAGTCAAATCAAAAACCATAAAAATAAGTTTTCAGGATTTTTAATTAATCGGATAGCTCAGTCATGTTATTAAATTTGAATGGTTTTTCACAAAAAGTTAACCCTTCCTTCTCCATCCATCCGAAGTGGAAGGCAATGGACCTGCCAAAGGAAATGGCCCCAGAACTACTCCTGACCACATGGATACATTATAATAAGCCACTGACACACACTTTAAAAGATCTTTTAAGGTGAAATCAGTTGGTGAGCATTTTGCACTACTTCTAATCGTCCGTGCCTGTATGATTACATCTCCCTCCTCACTCCTTCACCCAGTCCTCTTGATTTAGAGGTGTTTGGAGTTCTGAAGAAAGCTATTGAACTCTGCTCAGAATCTCTTGTGTCATGATTTTGAATGCATGGGGAGCTTTAAAAAATCTCAATGCCCATATTGTACCCCACACTAATTAAAAACCTCCTGGGTGACACAGACATCAGTAAATTTTTTAAAGTGCTTGAGGTTATTCCAATATCCAGCCGAGGTTAAAACTATTGTCATAAAGCAATAGTTTATGCAAATAACATAAGGGACTGATTATTTTCAATCCCACTTACAGAGACTCTTTATCTGAAGGGTAGGGGGAGGCACGGGGATCTGAATTTTTAAAAATAATTCCCAAGTTCTTTTAGGACAAGTGATCCATGATCCACATACAGTGTCACATGGGGACCGTACTTAATCTACATTTTTAATTTATTGGTTATCCCTCTCTCATTTGTGACTTTGTTACAAGTCTCCCGTCCACTGACATTTGTGTGCATATACACTTATTCATTTCTATCACATAAACAAAATCCCTTCTCCCATAGCTCTCTTTTACATATTGCTCTCTCTCTTAAGAAAAGTTTTAAAACAGAAGTCTTAATCATCTGCTCTTGCCTCCACCCAGGACCAGCTTGAGGGACAGGCAACATGCCTAGGCACAGGAGCAAGTTTGGAAGTGCCTTGCACTTGCTGTAGTGCCAGCTCTATGAAGATTCTTAACAGTCTTTAAATAAGGGACCTCGCGTTTTTATTTTGCACCAGGCCCTGAAAATTAGGTCGTCAGCTCTTTTCTCACTACCTGACCCTTGTTAAAAATCTATGGTTTTTACATTCAATGGGCATTCTATAGTCCTGGTTTCTTATTTTGACTCATCTGTAGCATTTAATAAGGTTGATAATTTTGTCTTTGAAATACTTTTGTATCTCCCTTTACTCTGCTTTCTTTTAATCTTGCTGCACCCAAGTTATCTCAGCCTCCCTTCCAGGCCTTTCTTCCTCCGGAAGCCTTCTACATTCTATTTCCTCTCAGCATCCCATGCTTGGTTCTCTGTTTTCAGACATTTTCACTCTTCACAGGCTCCCTAACTGATTTCACCAACACTTACAAGTATTTATCACAGATTGCCAAAATGGTATCTTTTATCAAGAGCTCCACACCTGAATCTTCCACAGAAGCTAATCATTCAAAAAGAAAACACCCAGATCTTTTCATCTTTTTCTAAATCGACTCTGTTTTTATAATACTTATCTGAATAGTGAACTCATTGTCCTCTTTGTTTTCCAGGTAAACACTTGAAATCAACCTCAGCTCTTGAAGTCAAGTCTATGTTATATTTGTAATTCCTCCTGAAAGTCACCTATCTTGTCCATTCCCACCGCCATATTGCATTTCAGACTTCTATTGTTTCTGATCCACAGCTGCAATATTGGCGTAAGCATTTTCTTTGCTTTGAACCCTTTAATTCCCCATTTTCAATGCTGCCAAAAAGATCTTTCAAATATACAAATCAAACCATGGAATTCTTATGATTTAATCCCAAAATAGCCTGTGATCACTGTTCTCAACCTTAACAAATCAAATATTTTCTTTTCATAGAAAATCTCTTGTAAAAACCACTTATTAATATTAAGGAAAATTCATTAAAAATTATATACTTACTCCAACACTTATAAAAAAACTGTATAGTATCCTTTTGGATATATATATCCTTTTGAGAAAAAAAAATAAGAATCATTTTATTAAAAGTATATATTTTTCCAAGGGCGCCTGGGTGGCTCAGTTAGTTGAGCATCAGACTTCAGCTCAGATCATGATCTCACGGTTCATGGGTTTGAGCCTCATGTCACAGGCTTTGTGCTGACAGCTCAGAACCTGGAGCCTGCTTTAGATTCTGTGTCTCTCTCTCTGTCCCTCCTCTGCTCACTCTCTCTGTCTCTTTCTCAAAAATAAACCTTTTAAAAATTTTTAGAAAGTATATTTATTTCAGTATTTAAATATTTGAGAATGACTGCTTTGAAAAACATACTGAAATAATCCAAAATTTATAGCTATCTATGGAACTATAAGGAATATTACTAATACTATTGGCCTTTTTTATTGATGTATAGTTGACATACAACGTCATATTAGTTTCAAGTATACAGCATAGCCATTGAACAATTCTAGATTTGCTAATTAAATTCATGAACAATGCTACTATTAGGAACATTGATGGAATTTTGCAAAATAGTAGGAATTTTTTTAATTATGTATTTATTTTGATAGAGATATGGACAGCACAGATGGTGGATGGGCTGAGAGAGAGAGAATCCAAAGCAGGTTCCATGCTGCCAGTGCAGAGCCCGATGGGGGCTCAAACTCATGAAACTCCGAGACCTTGACCAAAGCCGAAACCAAGAGGCCAACACTCAACCAACTAAGCCACCCAGGCATGCTGGAATTTTTTTTAAAAATAAAACTCTGAACAAAAGAAAAGTACAGTTATCACTTACTTTGTATGGGAGTTACAATACTGGAAAATTCAATATATAGTAAAAAACTATTCAAAATCGTTTGTGTTTGATGACAAATAGAGTTGATACTAAGCACATATAATTATAAATAGGTTTGCCTATACACGAATAGAGGGAACATTAAAAATCATGCAGCACATGGCACTGGGATTTATAGAACAAAACTGTGTTGCATACTATAAAGTGACACCTTGTACTCACCAAATGTCACTCCATAAACTTTCTTTGAGAATCTAAGCAGTCAGACTCTTTATATGCCTATATATTTATGCAGGAATCTCATAGCAAAAGAATCAATTCGAGGATGAGACACTTTCTGACATGTAGAAATTTTAATTCTGTGTCTAAACTAAGGACTTGAATATCCCTTGAGAAATTCTTCTCTTCCTTAGCTGCTAAAGTTATTAACGATATTGGAATAAACATCCTTGTAAACCTGTATTTTTGTTTTAGTAGCACTCTGTAACCATGATTTGAAGCAGTCAAAAATGGGTACAGATTCAACTGAATAATCAAGAATCATTCTTATAATAAAGGAATTGTTGGGGCACGTGGGTGGCTCAGTCAGTCAAGCATTGACTTCAGCTCAGGTCACGATCTCAAGGTTCCTGAGTTTGAGACTAGCATGGGACTCTCTGCTGTCAGCTCAGAGCCTGCTTAGGATCCTCCATCTCCCTTTCCCTCTGCCCCTCCCTCAGTCTCACATGCACTCTCTCTCTCAAAAATAAGCAAATATTAAAAAAAAAAAAGAAATTGTCAAACCATGCTGACATTTTCTTTCTCCTTCTAAAATTTTTAGTTTTATTCAGAAACATTGCAACTATATGTAAAAATTATTTTGAAGGGCACCTGGGTGGCTCAGTTGGTTAAGCATCTGACTTTGGCTTAGGTCACAATCTGACAATTTGTGAGGTTGAGCCTTGCATCAGGCTCTGTGCTGACAGCTCAGAGACTGGAGCCTGCTTCAGATTCTGTGTCTCCTTTTCTCTCTGCCTCTCTCCTGCTTATATTCTGTCTCTTTCTCTCTCAAAAATAAATAAACATTTAATAAATATTAAAAAGTATTTTAAGTCACCACACTCAAATCCATGCTTTTGAAAATTGCTACTTTAAGTGACAAGCAAATGTTCTAATATGTAACAGTGAACTTCTACTCCCACCTTCTTCGATGTCCCTTCTTATCATTGTTGAGAAGTTTAGGAACTGTATCCATTTTCCAAATTTCCTTGTAGCTGTGATTCTGAATGCGAAGTTGTTTCTGCTAATGAATCTCCCTCAAATGACATTTCAAAGGAGAAAGGGAGAGCAGGTTTATCTTCCTTTGCCTGTGTTACTGACTAAAAACAAGTTGTGACAAATGCAAGTATTTTGGTGGCCAGTTCCCCTATTCCAGTATTGAGTTGCCAGTCTTCTAGGCATGAGGAAGTGTGATGGTGTTACCAGGAAAAATCGAGGAAGTAGAACTCAGGATCACAGCTACTAATTTAAGGTTAGCATTAAATTCAGAACAGATTTGGACTTCTGCTTTTCACTCTTCTAGTCCTTCCAACTTTTTTGTAACATGATCTCTTTTTTTCCACATTAAAGTCCCCAACTTTTTTGTAATACCACCTCTTTTTTTCCCCCTTTAAAGTCCATTCTGACCAAAATGAACCATAGTCCAGGTCACTTGCTTTATGTCAGAATTTAACATCGAAAAGGTTAGAGAGAGGTTGTGTCACCCGGTCTGGCGTCTGCAGAGAGGTATACTTGGTGCTCGGTACAGATGAACACATCTACAGAATAGAATTCACGAGAGTAACTGTCTCCCTGTTGTTATTTCTTCTTATAGAAGAAAAGGCAGCCTCATAAAAAGACACTTTGGGCTTAGGTATAATTCATTCAGACCTTAGGTGCCTCCTTTAAAGGAGACTGTTGGGAAATACAGTTCCTTAGAAATGGAGATTTTCATCATCCTCAAACCTGTGAGGCATGTCCTACAGAGTAAAGAGGTGCCCTCAGTATTGAAAGAAGTGACAGCCCCTCGACCTGGAAGTAAGGGTCTTGTGGCCAGCTGCCTCAATACCAAGCAATCCAAAGAAATCCCTGGAGTCAATCACTGGACAGTCCTGATTGTCTTCATAAACACATAGAATGCTGTCTCTGCCTTACAGTGATTGATTCAGCCACACAACTTCCAAAAAGTATATTAATAAATCGTTTATGGTATAGGAAAATAGTTCAAAAGTAATTTCAGGCTTAATTATTCAGAAACTCATAGGATATGAAAGTTGTAGTATCTAAGCATCATAATTAAAACTCTTCAGAGTAGGATATGAGAGGCTTAAATTAGAACAAAAGTGGCATGTCTATTGCTGATTTTCATTCCTCAAATAAAGCTTTTTATCACTTAGATATTATTAGTCACTGCTAAATTAGAAATCCATGCATAAACCTGCAATAATCATTTCCATCAGAAAAGTTATTTGGATTTCTCAGTGATGTATTTTTATGGTCATTTTTATCTGATAAGTTAGAGTTTCACAGAGAGACTGCATGAAAAAAGAATCTTAAAACTGAGGTTGTCAACGAAGATTTCTTCTCACATATATAAATATGAATGATGTAAACATTCATTATACAGGGAAATTAAAAATAAAGTTTCTATAGTGACAAACTTGAGACCTGGATCTGTAGAAATGGCCACAGAATTGGAGATGGGAAGATTGACAAATCTAATAAGCAATGGTGAAGTAGAAACTAAAACAAAACAAAACACTAGCAGCATGACCAGCATATGTATATATGGCTTAGGTGAAAAATCCCCAGTTTGGTGGCAATTAAATGTTCTGTGCCTCTGCTGCCTTCCCATCATGAATCTTCCATTATTTTCACAAAGTACATTAGGCTGCTTCAAGATGATTGACACTTCCAGCTGCTCCCTGCTACTCACTGTGCTCCTGGCATGGAATGAGCAGACCCCCCAGAAAATATAGTTATTTTCTCCTCTCATTTTGTCATGAGACTCCATATTCACCATAGGAAAAATAGAACCAGCAAGTAAGAAAATATTAAAAGCTCCAAATACAGCAATTCAAGATCCTGCCTGATTTAGGTTTATGTAAATATATATCACTTATATAATTGATGTCTATTAATCTATTGTACCATTGCTACTTTCAGATAAGAATATACTGAATTGGGAAAAAATATTCCCATATCAATAAAGATAGTATATATATTTTTTCTTTTAATTTTTTAGTGTTATTTGTTTTTTGAGAGTGAGAGAGACAGACTGTGAGCAAGGAGGGGCAGAGAGAAAGGGAGACACAGAATCTAAAGCAGGCTCCAGGCTCTGGGCTATTAGCACATACCTCAATGTGTGGTTCAGATTCATAAACCATGAGATCATGAACTGAACCAAAGTTGGATGCTTAACCAACTGAGCCACCCAGGTGCCCCAGTAAAGATAGTCTATACATCTTTTTAAAAATGTAGTGATATTTTGCATTTATTATAGAGACAACAAACATTTTTGGACACTTTATTTATTTATTTGATGTTCTGCCATTTTAAACAATATTGTAATAAATAGTTTGGCATGTATATTTTTAGCTACTCTTCTATTACTTTTCTTAGAATGAGTTCCTAGAAGTTAAAACATTCTATCAATTGAAATAGACATTTAAATATGTATCTCTACTGTGCCATTTGGAGACACTAATGGAACTATGAATTTGACACAGAAAATGTACGTTTGCACACAAATACCAGTGAGGTTTAGAGGCCACATGTCTCCTCAGAAAGCCGATTTATAGACATTCATCCAGGGAATTATATAGCTCGCATTAAAGACATTTATGCTAAAAAAAAGAAAAGACACTTGTGCTATAACTCCATATTTATAAAAATATATTCATACAAATATCAGGAAAAATCTATCCTAGAAAGTGATTGGTGCTTTTCTTGGTGATAGATAAATGTAATGTTTTATTGTTTTGTTTGAGCACCTTATAAAAAAACATGTTCTACTTTTATAATCAGTTAAAAAAACTATTTTTGAGGATTTTTATTGGACGAACAAACAGATCTTCCCTTGTCCTTCAAATCCTATTCAACTTATAATTGTGTTCCTATCAATAAACAGCCAAAATTCTTGAAAGTTTCTTTCATACTAGTGTTTCTACTTAAAGCTTAATCACTTTTCAATTGACCGCTATTAGTTTTTCTTCCTGGTATTCTCTTGAAAGTGTCCCTAACAACTAAACTATGACTTCCAATTCTTTAAATCCAATAAATAGGTTTTCTGGTTGCCAGAAATGATAGAGTAACTAATCATGGATGAATTCCTCTGCCAGTTACAATTATGGACAAAAAATGAGAAACACCGGTTGAAGTCACTTGTGAATCAAAGTCCAGAGCCAAGCCATAGGAGTAATGATTAAGTCTCAGCAATAAAGTTTAAAAAAGCCAATAAGTAAGCATCTACAAGTTCAAGATGGCACTAAGACAGTTTATCTATTGCCAGGACAAAACACAAAGCTCTTTAGAGAAAGATAACAAAATCCAGGACTTTACAGTATATCATTCACAATGTCCAGTATACGATTAAAAATGTCCTAGACATGCAAAGAAACAGAAAACTTATAACCTACAGCCAAGAGAAAAATCAATCAATAGGCATTGATACTCAGACCACTTGGATGCTGGAAATAGCAAAACAGCCTGGGGAAAGAACTATAGTAAATATGTTAACAAATCTACAGGAAGTAATAAGCATATTGAGTGAAGAAGAATTCCAAGAGAGATATGGAAACTTTAAAAAAGAAACAGATGGACATCCTAAAACAAAATACTAACCAGTATTTGAAAAAAAAAAAAATACGTATTGCTTGGCATAAGAAAAAAAGATGGGTTAATTCAAAATCGTTAAAACTAAATATATCGAAAATATCCAAGTTAACTTTAAAAGTAGCCCATATGTCCAGATAGTTCAACAAACCCCAATAAGTGCAAACAAAAACACTCTAGCCATACTGTGTATCCATCAAAAATACATATCTCAAGTGAAATAAAGACATTTCAAAAAAACAAAAGCTGAGAAAATTTTTCAAGAACAACTTTTTACTATAAAAATAAGTATATAGAAATAGAGACATAGATATAGGTTTGGTCACTCTGAAGAAAATAATACCAGATACACATTTTTGGTCCATAAATAGGAATGAAAATTGTTGGAAATGATAAATGTGAATAATTACAAAATACTCATTTATTTTTTGTAATGCTTTGAAAATCAACTGACTGCTTAAAACAGAAAAGTGATAATAATGCATCATGAGGCTAATATCATAAATAAAAATAAAACATATAGCAACAATAGCACAAATGATAGAAATAGATGTACATAGAATTAACTTGATATAAGGTTTATTTAATAAAGTGATATATTATTAATTCAAGGTGGATTATAATAAATAAAAGATGAATATGATAATCCCTAGAATAATCAATAAAATATAATTAAAAATAAAATAAAATAAAATGCCCATAGACAAGATAGGACAAAATGTTTTAAAATATCCAATTAATCCAGGGGTGAATGGCGCCTCAGTTGGTTAAACATCTGACTTCGGCTCAGGTCATGATCTCAGAGTTTATGGGTTTGAACCCTGCATTGGGCTCTGTGCTGACAGCTCAGAGCCTTTAGCCTGCTTTGGATTCTGTTATCTCCCTCTTTCCCTCTGCCCCTCCCCTGCTCTGCCTCTCTCTCAAAAATAAACACTAAAAATTTTTTTAAATAAATAAATACTCAACTAATCCAAACAAAAACACAGAAGGAATAACAAAATAGTGGATCACCAGAAAACAAATAGCAAGATGGTTGAATTAAACTCAAGCATCTCCATCATTACAGTATATATGCATAGATTACAAGTTTGAATTAAAAACCAGAAATTGTGAGCCTGGAGAAAAATAAGCAACATCCAACAATATGTTGTTTATCAGATATACTTGAAATATAAATCCAATAAATATTTTATAATTCTTAACATACTTAATTGACATAGATTTTGAGAACTAATTTTCTCATAGGGATCATTTCTAGTCACCTAAATAATTTTCATCATAGTTATTAGTAGTAGTAATAGCAATACTAAAATTCATGGAATGCTTACCACGTATTTTTGATGAATTAGCTTTAAATGTATGATACCGAAGGGGGAAAAAAGTACTATAACGGAAGGGGAGAAAAAATCCAGCTGTTACTCAAAACCACCATGTTGGGGGCCACCCGAGTTTTGGCTGCCTCAGGCAAGGATATATCGCTCTCCAGGGAGCAACCAGAAAAACAAGATTTACATCTGGAGGCTAGGAGAGTGCATTTCCTGGTCCAGATTTTGGAGACTGTCCTACTGAGCCAGACGAAAAAAGCCAAAATGAACGAAAGATCAAACCGCATTTTGGATTATGCAGCGCTAGCTTCCCCTCCCCAGCAGTGCAGACGCAAGTCTGGGCACTTCTTTGATGCTGTGTCCGGAGTTTCAGTTTTGGTTTCCCCTTTCTCTAATATCATTTGACTCTGTTACCTGGCAACCAACCTGGGTCAGTTCCCCGCCCCAAACCCTATATAAGAGTGAATTATTTTCTTAATAAAGGGGGACTTGATCAGAAATCGCTTGTCTTGCCTCACTTTCTGTGCTCCCCTTTCCTGCCCTTTCTCTCCCTCCCTCAGGAAAGAACCCACAAGGCTTTATCGCTCTGCTGGCCGGTGTAGGACGGACACCACCACAAGTGTGTTGGGCCCAAGTTGAAACAAAACAAAACAGAGCAAAACAAAACAACCTCTATATCCTGGCAGTGGTTGTCCAGATTAAAAAACAAACAGGAGGGCCTGTGTGGCTCAGTCGGTTAAGTGTCCAGCTTCCGCTCAGGTCATGATCTCAGGCTTAGTGGGTTCAGGCCAAAGATCAGACTCCCTGCTGACAGCTGGGAGCCTGGAGCCTGCTTCAGATTATGTCTCCCTCTCTCTCTGTCCCTCCCCCACTTGCACTCTTTCTCTAAAATATAAATAAACATTAAAACAATTAAAACAACAACAACTACAAAACCTAAAAATCTCTTTACTGGGATTAGTATTAACTGTTAGCATTGTTGACCCTGTATGACCTTCCACAGCCCAGTTTCTACTTCAGGCTTTTACTTCTTACACCCTTCCCTTCTATCTTCTGCAGTCTTCGTTTATTTACTGACTAATGATTTCTTTGCGAATCACATGTTTTGACCTAATTAAATTATGCTCTTTGGTAAAATTTATGTATATATTTTTAAAATTTTATTTTAGTTCCAGTGTGGTCAACATACAGTGTTACATGTTTCAGGTGTATAATGTGGTGACTCAACAGTTCCGTGTATTACTCAGTGTTCATCATGATTAAGTGTACTCTTCATCCCCTTTACCTATCTCACCCATTTCCCACTCATTTCCCTTAACCCTAACCCATCTGCTTGTACTCTCCAGTTAAGAGTCTGTTTTTTGGTTTGTCTCTCTCTGTTTCTTTTCCTTTGTTCATTTGTTTTGTTTCTTAAATTCCACACATGAGTGAAATTATATGGTATTTGTCTTTCTCTGACTGGCTTCTTTTGGGTAAAGTCTATCTTACATGCTCATCATGAGAATATAACATTACAATAATTTGGGGTTGCCTTTTCTGTATTTTCCATTAGGCAATAAGCCACAGAAAGAAGTGAATATTAATATTTGCATCATCTCCCTGGTTTTCACGACTGTGCTCCTCTGCCAATAAAGACAGAAATCTTTACATTCTTGTTTTGAACCTGCAATTTTGTAATGGAAAAGTAGGGCAAGGGATAGGGAAAGACACATGATGAAAAATGCGTGTAGTGGTTTACAGCACAAAGTAAGTTTGAATTTGGCCGGCAAACTAAGAACGGTGCATGACAGAAGTGTTGAGAGAGGACAAGAGAAAGCATCTGTAAGTTATGACTGAGAGAGTCTCTGTGTGGGAGTAGAGAGATCTGCAGAGGACTCTGTAACAAAGAACAGGGGAGAGGGTAGGCAGAAAGAGTATAAGACATTCTGTGGTGCATTCTAATAAATCTGTCTTCGCACTGATATACGGAAGCCACTGTAGATACACACTGTTTATCTGAATCAACACTCATTCCCAGTGGGTCAAATCTGTTCTCATTTTCACTTACTCTGTATTTGGGGAAAAAACAATTTTCATAGACTGCTTTACAAGAAGTTAATAATTTGGGAGGTGTAAACTTTTTAACTTGGCTCGGAACCCCTTCGAAATGAATTTATGCATTTTACATAAAAGCAGAAGTAGACATGCAACAAAAAACTTCTTGCAAATGTAGAAATCCTTTCTGTATTGTGTAATCAACTCTCCACTCTCAAGGAGTTCTTAACACTTGGGTCTGTATTCTATGAGTATTTAAACTTTAATTGATGAGCATATGTATTTTACCTAAATTTTCATTTTCTGGCTCTGGCCCACACTAAAAGACATTAGAGTTAATCATTGCTAAGTCCCTGGTCTCAATTGTTTTATCATACCTTTTAATTTTTCAGAAGATTAAAATAGCAAGAGCCCCTTGGAGATCCCTGTATCTAGTTTGGCAGGTGGGTAAATGGTGCTCTGGAGTGATATTCTTTCTTACAGACGAAATTGCTTCTATCATCTAAGCACCTGCTAGATATCTGGAAGCATGGTTTCAAATGACGGTGTCTGTGATACCTATAAAAAGCCAGGAACATATCCCCTGGTGGTTCTCCCACCCTATGGAGAAGGAAACAGTGCGGGGAGAACCATAAGTCATTTCTCTTTTAAATTTTCCTCTATATTCCAGTATAATCAGACCTCATGATTGTAAAAAGTGCAGAATATCTTCCCTAATGTGTTTTACTTAGTCCCCCTCCAAACCAGAAAGGCAATCTTGAAGTTACTCAAGATATAATGATATCAGAATAAAAAATAATCTTATTACACATTTTCAGTTGATATTTCCTAAAATTTCTTTTCAGTTAAAATTGGTGCCATTTAAAATAATAACATATGTTACAGAAATAATACTGTTTCGAACAAAGCAACAACATTCAAATTTGTTAGTACAGAGAACTGTTATTTAAACTCTAAATTTCATTTTCTCATATTTTATAAGTGTAGCTAAGTAAGCCACATTTCTGGAACCAAATCAATTGGTATAGAGTCAAATATGTAGTATTTTAACTTTTAGACAAATGGCCTAATAACAAAAATTGGTTAATTTATTTCCCTTTCTCTCCAGTATTAACCTTCAGCTGGTGATTTGCATGCATTTTAATTTATCTTAAATTTATGCAGAAATAGATTAGCATTTCTGAGCGATCATTTGTTTTGCATTTTTGCTTTCAGTCATCTTTTAAACCACCTGCTGTATTTGCCTTATGTTCAAAATATGCTGTTGACAGTTACTAATAATGCTGATTAAATTTGCGTATGATGACAGGCAAAACACTAAGTAAAAACAAAACAATATAATCCTGCATTTGTTTTCTCTGTTTCAGTGGTGGCCTGAAAGAAACATCTGATTTGCAAGAGCATTGATTTATTACCATTTGGTAAACCTTATTGAACTGACATATAGGTAGTACGTGAAAGTGAATATAATTACACAATTTTCAAGTATTGGTCTATTTAATAAGTTAAAAATATGCATGCTGTCTAAAATAAATATCTTTAGGTTCTTTTTACATTTTCAGAAGTCATTAGAATTCGCCACAAAGACATAATATCATTAGTAAATGAAAACTTCCAGGTTGATGACAAGCATCTTTACAGAAGGCAAAAATTGTCAAGGCAACCATAGATTTTCCATTTTGCGTGTGCTTCTACTTTATTCCTCTTGATGTACATCTAATAAAAGCAGCACAAAGCAAATACTTTTCAAACTCAAAAGTCGGTGATTAAGATCTGACACAAAAGACATTTGTTATACTTTATAGGGCTGTATTAGAGAGCAGCAAAAATGATGGATGTGGGAGATAATTGTCCCTGCAACCCATGTATTTTGACCTGAAGAATTAGCCCTGCTTTCACAAACCTTAGTGGTGAATTGTAGCTACCTCTGATATTTCCATTTATTTAAGAGAAAAATATATGGATACTCATGATCCCATAGCCATTGCTACATGATTGCTTCTTGGATGCTTTTAACTCAGGGATTAAATCTTTGAATTATTGAGGCAAAAGCAATATAAGCAAATTAGATTCAATTTATCTCTGTAAATAAGGTAGAAATTATAAATTATAATGCAACATGTTCACCTATAAGTGTCAAAAATATGTTTTTCATTTTAAATTTAACATATTGAACTAATGTTTGTCCATCTATGCTATCCTGATATATATCTTTATTAAGGTTTTTTGAAAAATTTTAAAGTTTATTTATTTATTTATTTATTTAGAGAACAAGCAGGGGAGAGACAGAAAGACGGAAAGACAGGCAGGCTGTGAGCCATCAGCTCAGAGCCCCATACGGAGTTCCAACTCAGGAACTGTGAGGTCATGACCAGAGCCGATTTCAAGAGTCAGATGTCTAACCAACTGCACCACCCAGGCACCCCATAGAGGTTTGTGTTAAGACCAGGCATAAACATATCAAAATTAAGGAAATTAAAAGTAAGGAAAATTAAGTTATATTCAACATGATGATGTCTAACCGTTGAGAACACTATGTGCCAACCTTTGTGCCAATATTTCCTATTGTAATGTATTTAATTATCATATTGTGTAAGGTAGACGATATTATTTATCCCCACTTTACAGATAAAGAAACCAAGGCACAAAGTAGTTTTTTGTTTGTTTGTTTGTTTGTATTGCAAGGGGTAAAATGTGTTGAATTTGCAGAAGAAAATTCCAGTCAAATGATTTCAGAGCCAATGCTATAACCACTCTACTGCGCTACCTATTTTACTGCCAAAGAGAAGAGGATTACTTGGCAACATTCATGAAAACATTGATAGAGCCACTGTAGTGCTTCATTGATTTAAACCGTTCCCTTCTTTAACCTGTGACATCAGGAAGAAAGGAAGCAGAATCTGCAAGAAGAGAAGCTATATACGTGCCCTGGAGCCAAAGACTCTGGCTTAAAGCATTTGGTAGACAGCTCTGTAATATTTAATTTCTCTGAAACTCAATTGTTTCATCTGCTTACGGGGAAAATAATATCTAGCCACAGATTTTTTTCAGCAATGATAGTAAGGGACAGACAGCAAAAACATAATATTTTCAAGGTGCCAAGAGAAAATAGTTATGAAATAATATGACAATATTTATTGTCATAATAGAAAATAAAAGTGGGGGCACCTGGGGGGTTCAGTCAGGTGAGCATCCCAGCTCAGGTCATGATCTCATGGTTCATGAGTTCCAGCCCTGCTTTAGAATTCTCTCTCTCTCTCCCTCTCTCTCTGCCCTTCACTCACTCATGCTCTCTTTCTCTCTGAAAAATAAATTAAAAATAAAGTACAATAACAGTGAAATATGACAAACAACTAAACTTTTAACAAATAATGCAGCTAAAATAAAGCTACTGTTGAGGACCCACAATAATGCATGGAATTTACCACTCATGAATCCTTGGAGAAATTTTGAATAAAGAATTTCAGAAAGAAGGAAATGGGAGCCATACAGAAGGAATGGCATGCAAATAGGAATGGTGCACAGGAATTTTAAACCCGAGTTGGGCCCCTTCTTCATTGAGCTTAAGATCTAGCAAGGAGGTAGATTTTACATAATTCATTATAACCTCCTAGGTAGATAAATTACTGTGGAGTATATAGACAGAAATATAAGTAGCATTCTTCTTTCTAAATGCATATGAAATAATGTACTCTAATATATGCCTTATGTGTATAATTCAAAGGCTAGTAAAACATATGAACATTGAATGTACCTGGGGTGCCTGGGTGACTCAGTCAGTTAAGCATCCGACTCTTGATTTTGGTTCAGGTCATAGTCTCGTGGTTTGGTCCATGAGCTTGAGCCCTCATGGGGCTTCATACTAACAGCACAGAGCCTGCTCAAAATTCTCTCTCTCTCTCTCTCTCTCTCTCTCTCTCTCTCTCTCTCTAGGCCCTTTCCCTGTTTACCAGCGTGTGTGCCCACATGCTCTCCCTCTTTCGCTCTCTCTCAAAATAAATAAACTTAAAAAAGAAAACATTTGAATGCTGAGATGGGTACTCTTTCATCACCAACCTCAGCTCCTATCACTAGCTTTCAGACCCCTCCTTCCATAGGCTCTGACTTCTGTATTTTCTCAAACATACCACATTGTTGCTTTCAGTTTTACTCATATTTCTAGGGGAGACCCACACGTTCACCTACTTACTTCATTTAACTCCTTCAGATTCAGTTCTGTGGTCACCTCCTCTTGAAACCCTTTCCTGTTTATCCCTTTCCTGTCCTAACCTTCCCCCTTCCACCTTTATTCAATTAAGTTAGATACTCCTCTGGTGTCCTCAGAGTTTACTCTGTATAACAGCTTCTTAAGTTTTCATAAATTGTATTAAGTATATCTGTGTATACATTAGTATCTCTAACTAAATGTTAAAGCACCTTAGGGAAGATAAAACAGTATTGATAGTTTTTTTCAATGGTCCCCTTGGCCCCATTGGGAGAACATTGTCCTAGACAATTACCCAGAATTTAAGACAAAATATCATTGATTCTATAAAAACAATAAAAACAGTGAAATTACCCAGCTGGTATGTTGTGCTATATATCAATAACAACTACATGAAAATACTTGACCAATATTTAATAAGTTGAAGAAGAAACTGCAAAAGCAGTAATGTGTAAACATTGCTGAAGAGTCTGACATAATTCCTAAAGTTCCTAAAATTCTGTCTGCTGATAAAGTCCTTAGGATTTATAGTAGAAATTGTTTTAATTTTAATTTTTTATTTTAATTTTTAGTTTTAATTTAAGTTCTAAGCATAGTAGAAACTACTACCTTTTACCCTTCATCTAGACTCACCAGTTTTGAATGCTTTGTCACATTTTGTTTTTCACCATCTATAAGTTATTACTTTTAGTCCATTATGTTTACCAAAATATTTGAAAGTAACCAGAATATGCACCTCTTAATAATAAGAACATTCACTTATTTACTATCAGTATGATTATCAAGTTCATGAAATTTCAATGTGTATATTTTATTAACTAGTACATAGTTCATATTAAATTGGCTTATTTGGGGGCATATGGGTGGCTCAGCCTGTTGACTGACTGACTTTGCCTCAGGTCATGATCTTGAGGTCAGTGAGTTTAAGCCCTGCATCCGGCTCTAGGCTAACAGCTCTGAGCCTGGAGCCTGTTTTGGGTTCTGTGCCTCCCTCTCTCTCTCTCTGCACCTCCCCCACTTACCCTCTGTCTCTCTTTCTCAAAAAAAAAATTAAAAAATTAAATTTGGCTGACTGTCTAATAATTTCCTATATGTATTATCTTTTTGCTAACTAGAACCCAAAGCAAGATCACCCATTGCATTTAACTGTCATCTCTTTAGTTTTCTTTAAACTGCAAACAGTCTTTTGTCTCTCATAACATTTCTGTTTTTGAAGCTACAGCTTTGTTCTTTCGAAGACTCAGGCTGTCTGCTGTTTATTCCTGATTACATTCAGGTTATGTATGCCTTTTCGGCAGGAGTGTGGTGTGAGAGGGGTTACAGTCTCGGAGTATCATGTTAGGAGGCACATCTTGTCAGTTCTTTCGATATTGGTGATGTTCATTTTGCTCGCTTGTGAAGTTGGTGACTGCCAGGTTTCTAAATCATAGAGTTACCACCTTCTTTTAACAATATGGGAGAAAAATGGCTTAGTCAATGTTGGATTTCCCACCAAATTTTCTTCCAATATATTTAGCATCTATTGACTATTCTTAGCTGAGTTAGTTAATTGTAAGTATAATATTTTTGAAAGATTCTTTTTTAAGTTTATTTATTTGTTTTGAGAAAGAGGGTGGGAGAGAGGAGCAGAGAGAGGAAGAGAGAGAATCCCAAGCAGCCTCCACACTGTCAGCACAGAGCCGGATGCAGGGCTCCATCTCAGGAACCATGAGATCATTATCTGAGCTGAAATCAAGAGCTGGATGCCTAATGGACTGAGCCACCCAAGCACCCTCAAAAAATGTATTGTCACTATTTCATTCTTCCTACATTTAGTAATTGCCATTCCACTTTAAGAAAGAGCTTTCCCATCTTTCCTATTAATTAAGTAATTCATTTATTAATATTCTTATTTGTCTTATAAGTTTGAGCCCATTGATTCTTATTTTTGTCTTTGGGTTTTCATTGTATCTTTAAGGCAGGTATCTGTTTCTTGGAGCCCTGGTTTATACATTAATCTGTTTCTTTCTCTTTTTTTTTATGTTTGTTTGTTTGTTTGTTTTGAGAGAGAGAGAGACAGAGACAGAGACAGAGACAGAGTGCAAGCAGGGAAGGGGCAGAGAGAGAGGGAGACGCAGAATCTAAAGCAGGCTCCAGGGTCTGAGCTGTCAGCACGGAGCCCAATATAGGGCTTGAACCCATGCACCATGAGATCATGATCTGAGCCAAAGTCGGACACTTAACCAACTGAGCCACCCAAGCGCCCCTAATCTGTTTCTTTCTATATCAATATCATCCATGCTGGTTTTGCAGTGTGTGTTATTATTTGTATCATAAATTTTCTGATTGAGATATTCACTAGTAGATTGTTGTTTTTTAGGTTTTTAATTTGTCTTTCAACGTGGGGGATATTACTCCAATTTTTTAAAAATTGTCAACATCAAAATATCCTATTCACATTGGGTAAAAATTATATTGGATTTATGGATTAAAATAATGAAAATTTAAGGATATTAACTTTTCGCCATCATGGATAAATACTAATAACTCTCAGTAGTCATCAATTGATTGAAAGATTTAACATTAAAAAATGTTGACTCTAATGAAATTGTCCTAGATATTGAAGCCAGTACTTATCAAATAACCAGCTTTTGGGGGGTAATTTTATAAACCTTTTCTAAAAATTAAATGTAATATAAGAAAAGAACAAGGAAAGCAAAGGCAAATTTTTCAAAGAAGAAGAACAAAGTTAAAGGTAGATTCTAACAGATAAAAAGATGTCTTATAACAGTGAATTAATTAGATAGTGCAGTTTTAGGGTAGGGGGAATATTAAATAATCCAGTGAAACAGAACAGAGATAGACAGATATAGTCTCGTCTCCTGATTTATGACAAATAATACATTGAAGTAAAGTCAAAAAGCTAATATTTTCAATAAATTTTGCAGAGCCAACTTGTATCTATCTATATTCAGTAAGATAAAAAGAATATTGATTTCTGTTTTATATGACACACAGTAATCTATTTCTGATAAAATTTGGGGGAAAATAAAAATAATTTTCCATGAATGTGTGGTAAGAAAATATGTATTAAATAAGACAAAATAGTATGAGTCATAAATAAAAATTTATAGCTTATAAACATATGAACTGTTTTTTTTTTTAAGTTTGTTTATTTTTTTAAGAGAGACAGAGACAGCAGAGTGGGGAAGGGGCAGAGAGAGAGAGAATCCCATGCAGACTCTGGACTGCCAGCATAGAGCCTGAAGTGGGGTTTGAACTCACTAAGCTGTGAGGTTACGACCTCACCTGAAACCAGAAGTTGGAAGCTTAACCTATTGAGACACCCCAATGTATGAACTATTTTTATAGATAAGCAAAGTTAAGACAATGAAAAGATAAGCTGCAAAGTTAGAGTATGTATATAAATTCCTTTTTTTTAATGTTTTATTTGTTTCTGAGAGAGAGAGAGAGACATGGGGCTCCAAACCACGAACCACAAGATCATGACCTGAGCAGCAGTCAGACACTTAACCGACAGAGGCATCCAGGTGCCCCTAAATTCTTTTGAATCAATAAGAAAAGGGGAAAATTAAATGTAAAATTGTAATAAAACTGAATTAAATGGAAAATTGTAATAAAACTGCTTGAGTTCTTAAAAACAGTAATCTCTAAATGCCCACTACAAATCAGAAAGAGGCTCAAATTCACTGATCATCAGAGAAATACATTCAAAATATAGTACAGTTATATACTACCAAATTTTCTAAGGTGACAAAAGAAAAGTGAAGTATAAACATAACTATGGAGCTTCTGGAATTGTCTGCAAATATTTTAATAGAAAACTGTTTGCTGATGTAGAATAAAGTTACCTGTGACCATCAGCAACTCTACTTCTAGATATAATCCCCCAAATATTTGTGCATATTTTCACCATAAGTTACAAACAAGAATCTTCATAGAATTATTCCTGGGGCACTTGGGTTGTCAGTTGGTTAAGCACCAGACTCTTGGTTTTGGCTCTGGTCATGATCTCATGGTTCATGGCTTCAATCCCAGCATCAGGCTCTGCACTGACAGTGTAAGAGCCTGCTCGGGATTCTCTCTCTCTCTCTCTCTCTCTCTCTCTCTCTCTCTTTCTCTCTCTCTCTTTCTGTCCCTCCTCTGCTTGCTCTCCCCCCCACCCCCCCTCTCTCTTTCAAAACTAAATAAGTAAACTTAAAAAAAGTAAATAACATTTAAAAACTATTCCTAAAATCACCCCAAATTCCACCCATGAATAAATTTTTGATACATTCAAATGGTGGAGTACAATATATTAATGCAGATTTTAAAAAAAACGGTAGTCAGAAACATGAATGAATCTCAGAAATGACATTCAGTAAGAAAAGTTACTAAAAAGGGGTATATACTGTGTGATTTGTAAAGTTAAAGAACGTACAAAATGCATGGAGGGCGTTAGGAACCCGAAGACTGATTATCTCTGTGTTGGAGAACGAGACACTGCAATGGGACATGAGACATGTCTGCATCTTGTTCTAGGGGCATCTTACACAGGTGAGTTCACTTTGTGGGCATTCTTTTTCACTCTTTAAAAAATCTTTTTATTAAGTTTATTTATTTATTTTGAGACAGCGAGCAAGCCGGGTAGGGGCAAAGAGGGGAGAGAGAAGTTCCCAAGCAGGCTCCACACTGTCAGTGCAGAGTTCGACGTGGGGCTCGAACTCACCAACCATGAGATCATGACCTGAGTCAAAATCGAGTTAAACGCGGAACCGACCAAGCCACCCAGGCCCTCCTGCACCCTTTGTAGATCTTTGTACTTTCCTCAATGTGTGTTTGTATTACATACATGGGAGAGTCTTGGTAGGAAACAGACAGTATTAACCTAAAAAATGCAAAATGCATTCCTCATCACATCACAGAATCTTTGCACTTGGAAGAGGGGGCTGGGGAGCGGTGACTCAACAACAAACGTGGTAAAACAAATGTAGTTGGTGCTGGAGTCTTCAGGGGTCGGGATACCGCTGGTTTTCTCTGTGTTGCAAAAGCGCAGCACCACTAACTGGGGTACAGAATATTGAGTTTAAAGCAGAGAAGCAATAGCTTAATAACTGCCAAAATATAATACTACAACAAAAGTCACCCTCCCCCCAAAAAAGAAAATAAGAAGATACTACTCCAGTATTAGAACAGAAATAAAAAATTATATTATGTCCATAATTTTAATTCAGACAAAAAAACTCGGAAGACACAAAATAAAGAACTTATACATTATACATTAATAAATTATGATGCTATAATCAAAATAAGCAAGACTAGACTTTATGTGATAAACTAAAAAACAAACACAAACCTTGCTGTTAATATCTCAAAGGTCTAATTTCCCTAAAATATAAATGGCTTCTTTCATCAACATGAAAAAGACCAATGATCCAATAGGATCATGGGCAAATTATTTGATTTTGCAGTTCAAAAAAAAAAAGAAAATACATATTTTTCTTAAATATGTGCACAATTCCAATTTCATTTAAGATGAAAGTTAAATCAAATTTAAAACCACATTATAATTTTATCAGGCTGTTAAAGTTTGACCAAATACTAGGTTGAATAAAGATATAGAGAAATAGCAATTATATATTCCTGGTGGGAGCATAATTGTGTTATTTCTAAAAATAATAAATATTCAAGCCATTTGACCATTTTCTCTTCCAGGAGCATATCTATAGAGAAAAATCAAATCTACACATGTCATATTTAAAAGTGCTTTATCTTCTCAATAAAAGAAAATGTTTTAATGTCTGATAAGGAAAAAATTCATGATTGTTAAGAAAAATGTTATGCAAAGAACAGTGTATATATTATTATACTATTTTTGCTTTAGAAAGGAAATACATTTGGGGTACCTGAATGTCTCAGTCTATGAAGCGTGCAACTCTTGATCTTGGAGTCATGAGTTCGAGCCACACATTAGGTGTAGAGATTACTTTAAAATAAATGAATAAAATCACATTAAAAATTTGAATTTTTATAGGGGCGCCTGGGTGGCTTAGTTGGTTGGGCGTCCCACTTCAGCTCCAATCATGATCTTGCAGTTTGTGAGTTCAAGCCTCGCATCAGGCACAGTGCTGACAGCTCACAGCCTGGAGCCTGCTTCAGATTCTGTCTCCTTCTTTCTCTGCCCCTCCCCTGCTTATACTCTGTCTCTCTCTCAAAAATAAAATAAAAACACACAAAAAAATTGTATTTGTATAGAATATCACTTAAATTATATACAAAGAAACCTGATACTCTCCCTGTGGGCAGAATAAGTGGTTGGATTGGAGACAAGAGATATTTCACTGTCCACCTTTCACACTATGTTCATAAGTAAATACAAATATGTCACATTGATAATATCCATAGGTTGACAGTACTCCTAGGCTTCTCACAGGGTCACTTATATGATTAGAGTCATTTCTATTAATTTTTCCCATCTATGCTTTAATCATTTAGGAGAATAAGAAAGATATGGGAATTAGAATGACATTATCCTTCAGAAACAAATATTAATGTCAAGCCATTATACTGTGAAACAGTGATTAACATAATTGTGCTGATTTGAAATAGCATCATACTGGTCTATGGATAAATACTACACATTTGTGCTAATGGTAAATATTTATTAGATTTCCGAAATCTGACTGTGTTATTAGTGTATTGGTGCACTATATGCTATTGACCTTGGTTCCACATTTCTATTTTTATTTGAAAATTTGATTTTGAAGTATAAACATTTTTATGTATGTGAAAAATAAAAATAATGATAATAAATATGAGAATCGTAATTTGAAGCTCTGAGAGATTTGTTGAGCTCTGAAAAGAATATCACATTTTCCAAGTCAGTTAGGTTTAGCACAGTTAATATTCAAATCTATAAACCACCCTTTTTTTCTTCTAATGGCAAATAGAATTGTTATAATCAAGTTAATGATCAGATTTGTAGCTAATTCAACCATCTTTGAATGAGCCACAAACCCAGAAATGAGCCCCTAGTAGAGATTTATCACCATTTTGCTACACAGGGGAGTCTCACATCAACCTACTCCTTTCAAATACTTAATGTATAACAATAGTTAAAATAGCGATTACTCCTTAGGTCCTTATCACGTTACAAACAGTGTACTGCGCGTGTTATACACAAGGAACATAGCCCATTAGATGGTGATGAGTGGTTGGAAAACGGGCCTCTCCTTCCCAGAGGAGAGGCGATTCCTGGCCTCAGCTTTGAGGGAGAAGGAGCCCAGTTTTCAGTTTCCAGGGACCAAAGCCAGCTCTCCCAACTTCCCCTTAAGAGTTCCTTTCCAAGATTTTTGTTATCATAACAATCTGCCTTAGCAGTTGTCAGTGAGTCCTATAAGTCCACTCACATGCTCTTTCCATTAAAACCAAAGCAAAACAATATCAACAACAACAACAACAGACACAGCAACAACAACAACAGCAAAGGAAAGGCTTTTCTCTGCTGGCGACAGTCAACCAAATCCCAGACTTACTGTGTGGTCAGCTGTGCCTTAGACCTGGCACATCTCTCCAAAGGACGCCAAGACCGAGAGACCTTGTTTTGCTCAATGAGTTCCTGCCACAAATGCTGGTGTTTGCTCAGAACCTCTTTCATGACGCATTGTCTCATGTAATCCTCAAAGCCATGATATACACAATGATAACAGCTATTATAATTCTCATTTCGCAAATGAGAAAAGAGAATCTTCCAAAAAAGGATGCAATATCCAAGCTCACATAACCAGCTAATTATAAAGTCCATGTTTGAACTAAGTCCATAACTATAGAGTCCATACATCAGAGCCTGAATACTTAAATAGCTTGCTTGACTGTTTTCATATTTTCATTGTTGCTATTTGTCTATTATAAATTGTCAGTATGTCCATACCAACCCATGTGATAAAGAGATATCCTAAGATACCTACCAAAAATAAACCTTTTTGAAATGGAAATATATATCATACAGCTTTATTACGTGCTAGCTCTTTTAAATGTACTTGTTTAATCATCATAAACTTTTCATGGAGTATATAGAAAAGCTATCACAGGCTCTCTCACAGAGAGGGAATGTAGCCAGATCCTCTACCAAGCTCAATTTGCCACTTTCCATGGAATGTTGAGGCATGTTTACTTTATACATTCAGGATGTTTAATAAATTGTCCTTCTGGAATTACAGATTATTGCTTTCCTAGATATTCTCCAGATCATGACAGCTAGTATTATACTCCCAAACAAAGTTGAAACTTTTCCTGACATCTGCAATGTCTGTGATCTCCATCCAAAATCCCCGCCCACCCAGCACTCATTCCCCACCCCTTGAAACGCTATCCATCCTTGGCAGAAGATCATAAAAGTACATATTTCTGGGAGTAAACACTTGTTTTTTTCTCTTAAAAAGCAGAGGTAAACTGAATCTGTGAAGTTAATAAATCTTGATAGTTTTGCATATACATTTCCTGAATAATAAAAAATTTTACAGTATCACAGGTTCAGAATAATTCTTGATCTTATAGATAATGACAAAGGATTGCTTAATCATGGAAAAACAAGCACAGTCCTAAAACAATCTAAATTTTGTACATGTGGAATGTATTTTCTTAATTTATCACAACATCCTGTCTCACACTGATATTGAGCAAACTAAAAAACACTGTTTTACTCATTGGAAATCTCACACAAATTACTAGTTCCCCCAAAACATTAGGCTTTCTCTTCAGTTTGATTATTGCTTGAGAAAACTCAGCTATCTGCTTTCAAAATCACTAACCTAAACTGAAAAAAATATATATATATATACATATATATACACATATATATTCAAATAACACAACAGATGATGTAGAAATATATATTTGTGTATATATTCAAATAACAATTGATAATATAGAAATTTTTCTTAATAAATGATTTAAAAGTATAGAACTATTAAGTTATAATCATTTTCAATATAATTTTATAAACCACCTCAAACTGCAATTCATTTTTTGAAACACCTCCAATTTGTACATTAAACTTAGTATATCAAAGTATAGATTTTTAGCTAACAACAAACAAACAAACAAATTTGTCTTGAGAGAAAATTAGAGCTTGAAACAAGAATATAACAAAACCAGAGATTTCAAAAAGGACATGTTTCTGTCTCCTACCCAAATAAGAAGACTTAAACACAGTATAGGTACAGAAGACAACATTTCACGTAGACTTCATTAAAACTGAAAATTTCTGCTCTGCAGAAGACAGTGTCAAAAGTGTGAGAAGAAAAACCACAGTCTGGTAGAAATATTTTTGCAAAAGACACATCTGATAAAGAACTGTTATCCAAGATTTCTTAAAGTTTCAAAATAAGAAAACAAAACCCAATTAAGAAATGGGCCAAAGGCCTCAACAGAATCTCATCAAAGAAGATATGTAAGTGGCAAATAAATATATGAAAAAGATACCGCATGTCATATCTCATGGGGGATGTGAAAATTACAATAGCAATGAAATACCACTATACATCTATTAGAATGGCAAAATCCAAAACACTGACACTGCCAAACAAGGTAGGATTTAAAGCAACAGAACTCTCCTAAGTTTCTGGGGGGACGCAAAATGGTACGGTGACATTGGAAGACAGTTTGAAGGTTTCTCAGAAAGCTGCATATATTTTTTTCCCGGAAATCTCACTCTTTGTTATTTACTCAAAGGAGTCAAAAGACTCGTCCACACAAAAACTTGCATATAGATGTTTCATTGAAGCTTTATTCGTAATTGCCACAACCTAGAAGCAAGCAAGCACGCCTTCAGTAGGTGACTACGTGTACTGGGATTGATCCAGACCATGGAATTTTATTATTCAACGCTAAAAGAGGAGCTCTCAAGCCATGAAAAAGACATGAAGAAATTTAAATGCCTATTACTAAGTGAATGAAGCAAATCTGTAAAGGCTACATAATGTATAATTCTACATATATGACATTCTGGAAAAGGCAAAACCTTGGAAAGAATAAACAGATGAATGGTTGCCAGGGAGTGGAGTGGGGAGAAGGAGTGAATAAGCAGTGCATAGAGGATTTTGGGGACAGTGAGGATACCTTGTATGATACCATAATTATGGATGCATATCATTATACATTGAATGTACAAACACAACAGAGAACTTTAACGTAAACTATGGATTGTAAATGATTATGATGTCTTAATGTAGTTTCATCAATTGTAATAAATGTACCACTCTGGTTGGGGGTGGTAATGGAGGAGGCTATGCTTGTGTGGGGGCAGGAAGTATATGGAAAATCTTGTACATTCCCTTCAATTTTGCTGGGAACCTAAAATTGCTTTTAAAAAAATAAAGTCTTAGGGACATCTGGGTGGCTCAGTTGGTTAAGTGCCCAACTTCTGCTCAGGTCCTGATCTCACAGTTCATTGGGTTTGAGATCCACGTCAGCTCTGTTCTGACAGTTCAGAGCCTTGAGCCTGTTTCAGATTCTGTGTCTCTCTCTCTCTCTGTGCCTCCCCTGCTCAAGCTCTGTCTGTCTGTCTCTCTCTCTCAAAAATAAATAAACGTTAAAAAAATTTTTAAATAAAAAAAAAATTTTAAAGAAAGATATACTTAAGTGTGAAAATTTCTAAAAATGTGTCATAAGGAAATAAATTTGCATAGCTGTGTGTATAAAAATATAGAAAGGCACAATTTAAAACACAAAATTAGAAAAAAATACCAGTTAATGTTATCAACTAAGTTTTAGTAAACAAATTATAATACAATATTTCCATAAATACTATCCAGCCATTAAATATAATGATATAGATGTGTATATTTGTAATACAGAGAGTGATTTTAATATTAGTTGTTCAAAGAATAGTTGATATATATGTTACATATCTTCTTAAAATGTATAAACATACATATAGACCACACTGAGAAGATTATGCAGCATAAAATGGGATTACAGATTTATTTTGCATTTTAATTTGTGTGCGTAAGAGTTTTTTCTCTTTATTCTTCGGAGAACAAACATATTTTGTATAATTAAGTAAAATTGGTTTGTGTTTGTTTTGTTTTTTGAGAGAGAGCATGAAAGTGAGAGTGCGGAAGGGCGGAGGAAGAGGGAGAGAGACCATGTAAGCAGGCTCCAGGCCCAGCACGGAGTCTTCCATGGGGCTTGATCTCACAACTGTGAGATCATGAGCTGTGCCAAAACTGTCAGATGCTTAACTGACTGAGCCATTCTGGCACCCCAAGTAAATATTTTTAAGTGAACATCAGAAATCATATGTGGCAAAAATAACTTTTTAAAGTTACTCTTGGTAAATGTTAATAATGTATTTCATCTCATACCTAAGGTTGCCAAAGCTGTTTATTATATTGATCTTCAACCAATGTGGATGTCATAATTGAAACAGAATCATTGACCTTGATATTTTATTCTAACATTTTATTGATATAGTGATAGGCAATTTTATTAAAGGTTTATATAATTCAAAACACAAAACCACACGTAACCCTCTTTGACCAATGTTAAGTTATTTTTTGGGGGTAGAGAATTGTCTAATCTCCCTTTTACATAACTATTAATTTTGAAAGAAATTTCCATAGTTATTTTATTTCAAGAAGTACTTACAATTATTTAAATGCATATATGAAATGATATAGTTGAGGTTTTAAACAATGTATTCACTGGTACCTTGAAATAACCAAAGTTTTGTTATCATTAGGGAAAAAATTATGGTTTCGGAATACAAACACTTTATTAAGAGTGTTATAATCATCTCTTGCTTCAGTAAACCATAACAAAATAGAGTGGAACAATAAACAGCTACCACTTTTATCTATGCAGATAGAACTATCTATCTATTTATCTATGCAGATAAAACTTTTCTGCATAAATTCAAATTCTTTCAAGAAAATAGAACAATGCTTTCATAATAATTATGGTTAAAGTGTATCACTACCATTTAAAGCTGGTTGAGATACAAAAATAAGAATATCTTCACCAGGGGTTACTGGGTGTGTCAGTCGGTGAACATCTGACTCTTGGTTTCGGCTCAGGTCAAGATCTCCTGGTTCATGGGTTTGTGCCCCGCATCAAGCTCTGCACTGACAGCGTGGATCCTGCCTGGGATTTTCTCTCTCTCCCTCTTTCTCTGCACCACCCCCCCCCACTCTTTCTCTCAAAATAAATAAATAAATATTTTTTTAAAGAAAGAACGTCTTCACCATATAATATGAATTGGTGAATAATGGCAGGTTTTATTTTATAAAGTACTAAATAAAGTCAGACTGGTAGTATAGAATGATATACAACTCATCCAAAGACGAATGATCAAGAATAACCTTTGTTATTTTTCCATTAGTAAAAGAAGAGTGGTAAGGAAAATATGACAAAGCTACTGTATAACTCATTTAGAATTTTTATTCAATTGTCAATGTTTACTTTCTTTTTTGGAGTTCATCTGAAGTGTTTACTTTGATTGATATCTGTTATTGATGGATGTATTAAGCCTGTGACAGAGATTCCCAGAAGTAAATAAGACACAGCTGCTGATATAAATATAATCAATTAGGGGAGATGGACCTGTTATCAAATAATTTACAACAGAGTGTGAAGTATAGCAATAGAAGCACAGTGAAAGGATTTGCTTCCATTGTTTTGGTTTTCTTTGACCAAATTGTGTAGTTTGGTGGTTTTCAAAATCTAACATGCCAGCGAAAAACCTGGAGTGTTTGTTATAGTGCAAGTTGTTGGGGATCACCTTCAGAGATTTTGATCGTGTAGGTCTAGGGTGAGGTCTGAGCCTGCATATTTGTTACAAGTTTCCAGGTGAGGCTTTTGATACTAATCTGGGATCATACTTTGTGAACTACTTTTTGAGTCTTTAACCCAACCATTCCCAATTTATAATACAATCTATGCTATATAATGCAACCACAGTGAGCTTATCTATAAAATAGCCTTAAAACTTCTTTCCTTTTCTCTCTATTACTTCTCCTTCTATTCTTTCATTTGTAAAGAACACTGATACATTGTTCAGGAACACTACATTTTAACACCAGCTAGGATAGTTAATGGAAAGCTATTCCAATTTCCCTGCCTTCCTTCTTGTGATTTACACAAAAGTTTAGGGAACTCCATTCAAATTAAAAGATAAAAACTTGAATCTGCATTTGAACCTAACAAGTTTTAATCAGCTTCTGTGATAAGAACATCCACATTAGTAAAATAGTGAATTTTCTTAGCAAAAGTCGATTTAAATGAAAGTGGAAACAAAAGTAAATTAACTAAAGTCATGCTTGTGTACATATTATTAATCTTTCTCTTAAATCACATTGTCAACTTTTCAGATAATTATAAAGAATTCAGGGAACAACAAACTTAGAGAGATGTAACAGTTAACAAAGTCTAGGACAAGATTTTTACAAATAAAATTCTAATCAACCTTACATTTTTAATTAATTGAGCATAAAAAACACTTCTTCTATAGACGTCCTGGAGCTGGCTTCTGACTACAAGGAACAGAAACCTCCTGTGGTTAACTTAAGCAAAATGAAACATAAAGGAACATATCCAAGAGCTTTCAGAGTCGACAAGGTGTAGGCAAAATGGAAGTTCCTGACCAGTGGGCTTTGGAAAGAGCTTCTGCCATGGTCCCCCACATTCCTGCCCTGAGCTGCCAGACTTTGACTGCTCCAGAGCCTTAGCAGGTACTGACTACCCACAAAGGTTTTGCTTCACTCTAGAAGAATCCAATTCCTTGTGAAAGCATTCAGTTGACCACGTCCTTGTAATACCCAAACACGCTAGAGGCCAATGAGAGAGAAGGAGCATCTGACCTTCTTGGGCTACTGTAAAGAGAATGAGGGCTTTACTTCTTTCTCATTCATGTGATTCCTTTCAAACCAAAAAGTATCGGATGCCTTATAGTCAAAATGATAAATTTCTACTATAACAAGGGCAATAGAAAAAACAAAAGTCCTGCTATTATTTTTTCTCCTCATATGTTCATATTTAATCAGTCATTTCCCTTACTCTCATAGCATTTCAGAGCTGACTAAATTTGTAGAAATATTTATATACGATATTCTCATTTGTTTTCACATCATCAGGGACAGAAACTCAAAGGAGGTACTATTTTTTATCATTTATTATTGATCTACTTTTTGAAGACTTAGAAATCAAACCTCAGAGAAGATATGCAGCATCTTCATAAACACATACATAAAGCTTCAAACAGAACTAGGCAGCACCTTTTGGCTTTCTTTCTACTATGCAAAGTGGTAAATGTTTGGTTTAAAAAAAAATAATCCCTACATGATTAATTCTTTTACTAATGGTGGTGTATTTATTAGGATGCTTTTAATTATAAGTTACATAAAATGCAACTATAATTAGCCTACACAGTGTAAATATTTATTATATCACAGGACAAGAAGTCTGAAATTTAGCTTGCTTCAGGCTGGATAATACACCAATAGTATCAGACCCTTTCCTCTTCCGGTGCTCTTAGGTTCTCCTCATGGCTACATCTTCATTCATGGAACTCACAACCTCACCTACAGGCAGGTAGTTGTAGGACTTACTTATAAATCCTTTAACTGACATAGCATATAAATCCTTTAATTAATTGACAGACCTTCCCCACAGCTCCATAGCACTCTTCTCCTTAAAAACACAATACCAGTAGGCTAGAGAACCTCTAAGCCAATTACTCTGCTTGGGGATATTGAAATATATTTTCTTCTTTGAAAATATTTCTTGTAGAGGAGCCTGGGTGGCTGAGTCGGTGTTTGAGCATCAGACTCCTGATTTCTGCTCAGGTCATGATCTCAGGGTCATGGGATCAAGGCTCTGCTTGAGGATGGAGACTCTGGGTTGAGTGTGGAGGCTGCTTAAGATTCTCTCTCTCTCTCTTTCTCTCTCTATCTTTCTCTCTCTATATATATATGCCCCCTCTCTCCTGTCACTCGTGTGCACACTCTCTCTCCCTCTAAGGTATAAAAAAAAAATTCTTGTGTCTTGATGATTAGAAATTTAGTGATGATTTTTTTCATTGTGGACCTAGTATTGCAGTTATTGTAAAATTATTCAAGCCAGTAGATGACCACAGCATTTAAGTCCACATGCCATAAAATGTCATAAGAATCAGATACACAGGATCTGTATATGCACTTGACAGGGTGTGAAAGTTGTCTGACAGTGAGTGAATATTTAACACATTGTTTCATGTTTTTTGTTTATTTGTTTACTTTTGAGAGAGAGAGACAGAGCACAAGCAGGGGAGGGTTAGAGAGAGAGAGGGAGACACAGAATCTGAAGCAGGCTCCAGGCTCTGAGCTGTTAGCTCAGATCCTAACAAGGGGTTCAAACCCACAGGGCCGTGAGATCATGACCTGAGCTGAAGTCGAACACTCAACTGACTGAACTACCCAGATGCTCCAACACATTGTGTCATGTTAGACGTCCTATCAGTTATTTTAAATTTTTTTAATTTTGTTTTTAATAGTATGAATGTTCTCTTGTCTGACATTTACAATTATGATTAGGAATGGTGACAGTTGTTTGATATTGATAGTGAGTGACTCACTATTGAAAGGAAACTTTCCTAACACGTTCTTTCAAATTTCTGGATTGACTTAATTGACCAGGACATTGAAATAGTAAGACAAAGTCTTTTTAACAGCTGTCCATTCGCAACTTCTTTTATATGAAAATCAGTTTGGAAGGCAGGAGATGTTGAGGGGAAAGAGAGATAGAAAGTATTTGTTTACATGTTCGTTTTGAAAATTTTAGAAAACATGTTTATTTTTAAATAATAAGCAGAGGTATAGAATTACAAGCTCTAGTTATAAGTGAGCCTTCTGAAATCCAACATGCTAGGTTACCTCAAGGGATGAGAAGAGAAATATTAGAGAAATTGTCTATTTCAGTTACCTGAAGAAAAACCTCTAATAAATGGAGTGGACTGCTTCTAAGATTAAACTGCATTTTTTTGTATCATGAATACAAAATTTACTCCCAAATTTTACTGATTAATGGAAAGAGATGAAATCAGCTAATGTAACAGTTATGTAATCATTTAAATATTTAAGCCATGTTGTTTTTAGAAAATCTATTTATCTAGATAGTAAAGCTATACATTCCATAGTGTATTAAACATGTTTTTAAGCTCAAAAGTGATAACATGGACCCTGTTTTTGTTTGCTCTGCATACATGTATGAATAATTTTTTATCCACTTCTCAGAAAATTCTCCAATCTTTGGGCCAGTGTTCCATTTTGTGAATTTGTAAAACATAACTCAAGGAAAAGATGTCCTTAACAGATTCATGTTCAAGCACAACCTGAACCCTTTTTAGTCCGCATGTTTTTTCTTGTGTCAATGATGGTAAAGAGCTAACCAAACAAAAAAAGGCAGATGCTTCCTTTTGATAAATAAAAAATCATCTATTTGTCCAATAAGTATTTATTGAGTACATTCTACGTGTAAGGAAATAAGAGTCTTTGTAGTTCTGGCTATTGTCAAATGACTTTCACAGTTTTGAAAGCAGCTGAAGAGCTAAGCATCAAAGTCTAAACAGAAACTGTAGCATTAATGTGCCCATTTTTTACCAACTCAGCACGACCTTGACTTATCCACATTCACAGGCCTTAGGCCATATTCACTTCCACTTGGATAAATAATTTATACGCCATAGGACGAGGGTCCCAATAGAATTCATGGGCTCTATTAGCTTAATCTTGGCATTAAAATGTGTTTTTTAAGGAGGCCTGGGTGGCTTGGTCGGTTATGCCTCCAATTCTTGATCTCCATTCAGGTTTTGATCTCAGGGTTGTTGGCTGGAGCCTGATGCTGAGCTCCATGGCAGACTCGTCACTGAGTGTGGAACATGGTTGGGATTCTCTCTCTCTCTCTCTCTCTGTCTCTTTCCCTCTGTCCCTCCCCTGCTTGCTCACATGTATACATTCCCTCTCTCTAAAATAAATAAATGCATAAATAAAACATGTTTTCTATCCCTTTAATGTCAATTTTTCTTTGTTCTTAAATTGTAGTCATTTGTTCTGTTAACAAAATTTTAAAAAAGAAATTTTGTTTTGATCAATCAGAAATGCATTAACTTTCACATTTCACATTTGGATACCATTTTTATTTTGTGCTTTCTTTGTAGGGAATGAGGGCTTCTTTTTTCTTCTTTTATTTATTTTTTATTTTTCTTAATGTTTGTTTTATTTTTGAGAGAGAGAGAGAGAGAGAGAACATTGGTAGGAGAGAGGCAGACAGAGAGAGGGAACACAGAATCTGAAACAAGATCAAGGCTCTGAGCTAGCTGTCAGCACAGAGTCCAACAGCCCGACATGGGGCCCGAACTCAGGAACCGTGATATCATGACCTGAGCCAAAGTCAGATGCTTAACCAACTGAGCCACCTGGGAGCACCTCTTTTTTCTCCTTAATAACAGGTCACTCAAATCAGCAAAGCAGCCATCATTCTTTATTTTTCTGCTATCATTTAGACATAATTTTTCCAAGATTTTAATGAGTACCTACATATTTGACTTAAAGTCCACACTTAATCAGTATCTCTCTCTCTTTATCCTCTTGGACCTAAAAAGTGTCTTGCATTCTAATTCCAAATACTCTTCTCTCTTAACATACAACTACTATTTAGTATTTTAGTTTTACCTTTTTCTTACTCATTCTAAATTATACTTAATTCCACCACAGAGTCATTATTATTTCCTGTTTAGGAATTCTAAATTAAGCCCTCATTCTCCTAGGAATAATCTTATTAATTCAGTTTTAAGCAAGGAAACCCTGATTATATATGCCCATTCGTTTGCCAGTGTCTCTACTCCTATCCACTGCTTCCGGCTTCTCATTTCTTCTGGGATAAATCCCCTTCTATCTCAAATGCATTCTTTGGTAGTTCTTTCAGTGACAATTCTATTTGTTTCCCTGAAAATGTGGGTTTTCCCCCCACATTTAGTTTTGAATAATAACTTAAATATTTAAATATTAAATAATAACAAATAATTCTCTACATTGAGAATTTTTTTCAGTGTTTTGAAGATATTATTGTAGTGTCTTCTATTTTTTTTTTCCTGTTCCAGAGGCAGCAGTTTGTTTAATTTTCCTTTATTTGAGAGCAATCTTTAAGAAACATTGTCTCTGTGGTTCTAGAGTTGTGCTTGCTTGTGCTTGCTTCAGCTATATATATACTAAAAATATGATTCTTGAGACTTATGAATCTGAAAAATCCTCATTTATAATTTCTTAATAGTCTTTCTCTCTCATTTCCTCTATTCTATACTTCTGGAATTTTTTTATTATTATATGTTGAACTTCTCCATCGTAGTCTTTATGTTCTTAGCCTATTTTTTATGTCCTTCCATATCGTTATCTTTCCACATGGACTTTCAGTAAACATCCTTTAATTTTTCCCAGTTTATCAATTTTCTTTGCAGTTGTCTCAGATCTGCTGTTTAACCCTTTTTCCCACTGAGTTTTCATTTCAATAATGCCATTTATTTTATTCCTAGAACATCTATTTTGTTATTTTGCAAAACCTCACATCTGGTTTCATTATGCCTTGCTATTTTCTTGTGTTTTTAATGGTTGTTCATTTTAGACTCAGTATCAGAGAGAGGGTTTTATAATATGAAGTTTCTTGGTGTATAATCTTATGTCTGTAATGTCTATTAGTTCTTAGTCACTGAGGATTGCCTTCTAATATCTTAAGGAATTTTAGTCAGGGTAGGAATCCACAGCAGAGCATTAATTCATTGAAATCCTGCAGGGCTTGAGCTCAGCTTATATTGCCCCAAAGAAATCTTGGTTTTGTTGTTTCTTTCTATGGGGCACTCAGAGTCGTAACACCTGTGAGCTGAAAATGCTGTGAACATGTTTCAGTAGTTGGATTGCTAGATGAAATGGGCAATCTAAATTTGAACTTCAAATTAATGTGAGGGAAAAGCTGCTGGCTGTGAACTATCAAGGAGTCTTTTCCCTCCATTCAGAAATCACATTAAACATCTATACTATCATTTTCATACATTGAGCCAAAGGAGGAATGTTTGGATCCTCTCATTTTTGTTGGTGGTTTATCACTTTAGTGATAAAAAATGTGTGTGTTTTTTCACTTCCAAATCCTACACTTTGATGCACAGGGTCTCACACCTTACCTCTACCATGAACTGGTTTGACTAGCCAACCCCAGCCAACACTAGCCAATGCCAGCCAACACCAGCCAACCCCAGCCAATACCAGCCAACGCCACTCAACACCAATCAGTGGGTGAGACACGCAATCTCTCCAGATGTGGCTACAGAGCCAGTTAAACTGCCGTATATTCTTCAGATTTTAATTCTCTCTTTAGTTGTACCTAGTAATTATTTTACTTTATAAAAATGTTATTTTATAAAAAGCATATGTATGTGCATATACACACACACACACACACACACACACACACACATATATATATATATATATATAAGCATGCTTTTTGCAGTCTTATTCCATACTTATCAATTTCATAGATAGAATGCTTTAGTTTTTGAAGATGCTTATTGCCATTTGAAGCATTGGTAATATGAACTATACCACATCAGTGTGGGAAGAAGTTAAATCAATTATTTATTTTCTTCTTCCCAACTCATGGAAAGTTATCTTCTGGATTTGAATGAGCCTAAACATACCAACTCTCCTGGGCTATAGCTCACTTTTTATTCCATGTAGCCCACACAAAGAGTTTTTGCTAAATATCTTTATATTTATCTGAAAAGAATGACAGTCTTTAAAAAATTTTACTGTCTGTGATTTTAGTGACAGCAAGCAGTAATGAGATCAGATATCATGTAGAGTTTATGTTTTTCAAAACATAAATGCAACAGCTCATTTAGCAATGTGCTTTAAAATGTGATCGTAAATCATTAAAATTGAACAATAGTTGTCAGGAAAAATGAAAAATGTTCATTTTGTGATGCATTATTTTTTCGCCTCAAATGTTTACAAAATATTCACAGTTTGGGGAATTTTTAATAAACTACAGATGACAGGACATTTCTAAAAAGAATACTTTGATTTCAGGGGAAACTGTGATAGCAAGTGCATGGTCATTGACTACAGTGATGGGCAAGAATTAAAATGATTTTTGACGACAACTCTTGAGAAAAACAATTTAAATTCTGAAAGATCCAGACTAAGGGGAATTTTTATTCCAGATAAGAGGGGCTGGATTAGTTACAAAAGCATTTTCTCAAATAAGCCTTTCTTCAACTGTCTATTTTTTTAAGAAAAAAATATGATGCCAGTACCTTTTAAAAATATTAATTCCCTTAATTATACTTAAGTGTCCTTATTTTATCTAAAATATTATAGCTCATTTTACACTGAAGAATGAGGTTTATTCTGAGCTAAGTCTTTCAAAAAACTGCAACATTATTATATAATTAAGAATAAAATATTCCTTAAAGTCAACACGATCTTTTCCTTGGCAATTTGAAGTTTCTCTGTCAACTTATGTTGAAGACATCTGTCTTTGTCCAGGACAGATAAAAGATTTAAAATTAAAATAATAATAGTAAACCCAAGATCTCTGGCTTAGAACTCTCTTGAAATCTGAAAATTTAGAAAGCAATTATTTTGGCTAATATAAGCCATAATTCTTACCAATAAGAGTATGTTTTTTCTCAAGCTATCCCAAATTATCTTCATTATAGCAAAGTGGAACTATTATCATTTATGAAACATTTGATTATACATAACTTATTTGGTATTTATAACTATATGAAGTAAGTAGAGGAATTTTCATACTGACACAGTTTGCTGCGCCTGGCTCAAATAACTTTTTGATGAAGTGTTCCCTAAACTTCTAAAATCCCTCTGTGGTAAAAATATTGATTTTTGCCATTTTAACCACATGTCTAAAGATGGCAAACTTTACTAAAAGATTTCTCAAAACAAACACAAACAAACACATCCATTGCCTTGCCTAGATCATTTTCTCTGGGATTGTGCACAATTTTCTAGCTGCTGGGCGTAGAATTGCCTTCCGCCCATGAAAACAGCCTCATCGAAGGAGTTGTTTCCTCATGGGATGATGGACAGGCCCGTCAGTGCAAACCCTTGTCTCAAGGAAGCTATGTTCAGTGACAGCTGTTGTTCTGGGTCTCCCCTAGGGTCAGGCTGAAGCTGGTCTCTCTGCTTAACCTTCTTCTCCTACCTTATTCTGCTTCCTTTCATTTCTGTTTCCTCTGTGTTCCTTTTTTTATTTGTTTATTTTGTTTTTTTAAATTTTTATGATTTCTTCAAATATCCTTGAGGGTCCACTAATTTTTAAGAAGGAGCCTTTAAAACACTAGTTTTGTCTCTGTATGTTTGGTTAGGTTTTGTTGACTAGGAAGGGGACTTTTTTTCTTGGCCTTAGAATATATATGTCTTTTTTTCTCTGGCAGCCATTTCACCAGAGAAGAAGTCTCTAATGTACTGTCTGGACGTTTTAGATTGGTTTCCAGCATTCTAGAAGCTAAGAGAGGGAGGAAAGCTTTGGAGGTGTCTATATTTACTATATAGACTTCCTTTTAAAATCTTTTTTTAATGTTTTTTTTTTCATTTATTATTTTTGAGAGACAGAGAGAGACGGTGCAAGTAGGGGAGGGTTAGAGAGAGGGGGAGACACAGAATCTGAAGCAAGTTCCAGGCTATGAGCTGTCAGCACAGAGCCCAATGAGGGGCTCAAACCTATGAACCATGAGATCATGACCTGAGTCGAAGTCGGACGCTTAACCAACTGAGCCACCCAGGTGCCCCTTATATAGACTTTCATTTAAATTTCTTTATTTTTAGTTCATGGCCTCAGTCCTGCCTTCAACTTTACCAACATAGGAGTGTTCATATTTCAAAGAATGAAATTTTTAACTTGAGATGGTAGGGGAGTCTTCATTGAATGGTGTTTCTCAGCAGGAGTGAGGATAGAGCCATTAACTAATCCCAAAACAAGATTCCAGACAACTGTCTTTTCCACATCCTGTCTCATCCTTATCTTCTAAGGTATCACATACCTCAAATTCCGAACAGATTGAAGGACCCTGGGATGACTTGCTTGATTTCTTGCCGCATATACCTCTGCAGACAGAGTTCATGTTTCATCCACTGGACAATAGTCACCGTCACTCATTTAACAGGTATGTAATAACCGACTATTATCAGCCAGGCACCATGTGAACTTTGGAATATGTTATGGGACACAAACAAAAATTGCCATCACCAGGAAGCCTGTATTTTATGACAGATACAAAGATAACCAAATAAATAAATTAAAATACAGTTTTTTTATAGCATGCAAGTGTTATAAAAAAATGTAAGGAGGAAATGGGGATGGAGAGAACTGGAACAAGTCAAATGCAAATTTTAACAGTTCAGAGAAGACCTGCAATGGTGAAAATAGACTGTGGGTGGAAAAGGAAGAAGCAAAGAGATCTGTTAATAGACTGGTTTAGTAATTTAGGAAAGAGATGATGGAGTCTTTAAAAAGATGACAAGAGCTTGGCAGCAGTGACTAGAAAAAATGATGATGACTTGGTATAAGTGGAGATAAAGATAAGTAATTATGCTTTGTATGAGGGTGAGGGTAGATCCAATAGAATTCTATCAGAGATCAGAGGTAGGAGGAAGTGGAAATAGAAACTGAAGGGTTAACCCTAAGGAGATTTATATGTTGTTGAAATAAATTTCCAGGCCTAAAATGGAGACCCCCTGCCAAGGACACCATGATAGTAAAAGCTTAGATAACTTTGGTGTCCTTGTAAATGTTCTACTTGACTAGAAATACAGTATATGCAGTTAGCCAACGGCAGCCACCCTCTGAGCTTAATACATATTTCCTTGTTTCTTGATCTTTCTAAATACGGTCAGATACACAATCCCAGCCAATCACCAGCTCAGACTGAGTACTTCCTCCTTGTCTCATGCTTGCCTCTTTCTATAAAAGCTCACAGTTCTTTCCCCTACATTGCTGTTCTCCAAACTCATTAGAGTAAGGACCACCTGCTTCATGAAATGTTCAATAAAGTCTGGTTGTATCCCCTAACTTGTCTTCATTCATATTTTATATATATTATGTGTATATGCATGTATACATAAGGTTCACAGACAGATCTAGAAGTCTGAAGTTCAGGAGAGAGATCTGCACTAAATATATGAACTTGGGAATAGTTGGGATAGAAATGGATGTGTGTGAGGCTGTATGATATCATTGGGTAACATTTTAGATAAAAAATGAAAGAAAAGTAAAGACCTGACCCTGGGTCACACCTACTTTAAGTGAAGAGAAAAAGAAATATCCAATGGAACAGACAAAAAAAAAAAAAAAAGCCCAGTGGGATAGAAGGAAATCCAAGAAAGGATGGTGTCCTTGAAGTCATGTGAGGAAAATATGCCAGGGAAAAGGAATCAATCATCAACCCTGTTTACTGCTGTTAAAAAGTCTGAGGACCAAGAATTAATTGTTGAACTAAAAACAGAGGTAATTGATAATCTTGACAAGAGCACTTTGGGTGGGTGGTGAAGTAAAATTCTGATTGGATTAAATGTAAGAGAGAAAAGGAAAAGACAAATTGGATACAGTGCCTATAGCCAGCTTTCTTGCAGTTCAAAGTTTTAAAAGAAAGCATATAAATAGAGTAATGTTCAGCAGAGGGAGTGGCATCTAGAGATTGTTGCTATTTATTAATGTTATTGAACCCAAGTTCAGTTGCCCATCACCTAAAAGTTCATCACTGAAAAGATGAGTTTTAATAGAGAAGGAACATGAACTTTTCTCAGGAGACCTGCAACCTGAGGAGAAGGCAGACTCTGGTATAAAAACCAACTTCGAGGTTCCTGCTTGGCTCAGGCTCTGGAATTTTTTTTTTACTTTATTTTTATTTATTTATTTATTTACTTACTTACGTACTTGGTGCATTTTCAAATGTTTTTGTTTGTGTGGTTTTTGTTTCAACTTTTTATTTAAATTCTAATGGATAATATATTGCTTGCCAGAGTAGAATTTAGTGATTCATCACTTACATATATATGACACCCAGTGCTCATCACGACAAGTGCTCTCCTTATCATCCATATAACCTGAAGACTTCCCCTCCATCAACTCTCAGTTTGTTCTCTGTTGTTAAGAGTTTCCTATGATTCGCCTCCCTCTCTTTCTTTCTTCACCCTTCTTCTACGTCCATCTGTTTTTTTCTTAAACTCCACATATGAGTGAAATCAGTCTTCGATTGACTTGTTTCACTTAGCATAACATACTCTAGCTCCATCCCCATGATGGCAAAGGGCAAGATTTTGTTCTTTTTGATGGCTGAGTAATAGTCCATGGTGTATATATACCACATCTTCTTTATCTAGTCATCAGACAATGGACATTTGGGCTCTTTCCATAATTTAGCTAATATTGATAATTAAGCATTGTGTATATGTGCCCCTTCCAATTAGTATTATTGTATCCTTTGAGTAAAATAGTAGTGCAATTGCTGGATCCTAGTAATTATATTTTTAACTTTTTGAGGAACCTGCATACTGTTTCCCTGAGTGGCTGGACAGGGAAAAACCAACAGTGCAAAAGTGTTCCCCTTTCTTCACATCCTCAGCAACATCTGTTGTTGCGTGAGTTGTTAATTTTAGTATTCTGTCAGGTATGAAGTGGTAGCTCATTACAGTTTCGATTTGTATTTCTCTGATGATGAGTGAGGTTTAATGTCTTTTCATGTGTCTGCTAACCATCTGGATGTCTTTTTTGGAATGTCTATTCATGTCTTTCATGTCCATTTCTTTTTATTTCAAAGATAGATAGATAGATAGATAGAGAGAGAGAGAGAGAGAGAGAGAGAGAGATAGATTTTATTTATTTATTTATTTATTTATTTATTTATTTATTTATTTTGATAAAAAGAAAGCACTAGTGGGAAAAAGGGGCAGAGGTAAAGAGAGGATAATTGTAAGCAGGCTCCACACCCAGCATAGAGCCTGACATGGGCTCAATCCCATGACCCTGGCATCATGAACTGAGCTGAAATCAAGAGTCAGTTGCTCATTTGACTGAACCATGCAGGCTCCATTTTCTTAACATGCCCATTTCTTAACTGGATATTTGGGGTTTTTGGGGGGGGTGTTGAGTTTCACAAGTTCTTCTTAGATTTTGGATATTAAATCTTTATCAGATATGTCATTTGCAAATATCTTCTCCCATTCTGTAGGTTGCCTTTTTAGTTTTGTTTATTGTTTCCTTTGCTGTGCAGAAGCTTTTTATCTTGATGAAGTCCTAATAGTTCATTTTTGCCTTTGTTTCCTTTGCCTCTAGTGATGTGTTTCCTAAGAAGTTGGTACAGCTGAGGTCAAACAGGTTGCTGCCTGTGTTCTCCTCTAGCATTTTGATGGTTTCCTGTCTCACATTTAGGTCTTTTATCCATTTTGAATTTATTTTTGTGTGTGGTGCAAGAAAGTGGTCCACTTTTATTCTTCTGCCTGTAGCTGTCCAGTTTTCCCAACATCATATGTTGAAAAGACTATTTCTATTGGATATTCCTTCCTGATTTGTTGAAGATGAGTTTGCCATAATAGTTCTGGGTCTTCTATTCTGTTCCATTGATCTGTGTCTGTTTCTGAGGACATGAACCAGGGATTTTTAAAGGGGTGGAGGGTAGTTAATCAAGAAAGGGAGTGCAGCTGTCTGCAACATTTCTTGATCATGTTGCAGACTCAACAGTGCCAACTACAATAGTTATCTCAGTGTTCGGTAGTTGTGTGAAGGGGTCCAGTTCTTGTTCTGAGATGGGCAGAGGTTACTCTATTCTTTCTGCAAAAAAGGGTAAGTTCTACAGATCTACAAAGGGAGGTCAGTAAAATCGCTTATGTGACCAAAAAGAAAAACATTTTGCCAAAAAAAAAAAAAATTACTAACCTAATCTGAGGCAGTGTTGGTTCTTTACTCCTCAAGGCCAATGGTCTGCAAAGCTCAAAGAAAGTAAATTAGTTCTGTTACAAATCAAGGGTCTTAGGTCAGCAAGTTAGAAGTGTATTAACTCGAGGTGAGTTAACCCTTAAGAATGGCTAGAATGCCATTACATTAATAAGAAGTAGTAACAGCTTCTTTGGGTGTTAATGTGGATGGAAATTTGACATCAATACAGAGTTATAAATAATGCAGGGGCAAATGTTCAAGTGGGAGGTTGTATTTGAGTCAAGTTTTCTGAATGGGTTAGAAGAAATGGAATACAGTGCAGTAATGAATCATTTTAGATAAGACCATGAAAAGTCAATGTTATTTAGATAGAAAGGGAGTGTAAGTGTCCCAAGATAATACACCCATTAGCTCATAAAAATTTATAGACTTTATCTTTGATTAAGGTATGGCTTCAATCTTTAAATACTCCATTTTTGCTTTTATTTGTCATCTCAACCATGACTTAGTATAATACATAAAATTTTTAAAGAGCCCATTTTAAAATTAAGAATCTGTCATTTCTCACCCTTAGACTTTGAGTGTTTTGAAAGCATAGTCTTTTGCTAGCAGACTGTCTGGTAGTTAGAAATTACTCAACAGATGTCTTATGAAAAACAAAAAGAATACTAACTTATGATAACATGATACATTTTTTATAACAGTGAAATTGAGCCTGTTCATTCATGTAGTAGGAGATTTTTCTTTAAGACATATGGTTAGATTTTCTTTTTTATCCTTGTGTTGCATATACTAGTAGTGAATTAGTTCATAATTGTTTTTTCTTTTTCAGGATTTCTTACAATGGTTTTGGAGAGAATGGACCCCCTCTTTCAAAATGTTTTCTGGGACAGGCATGTGCTATTTGATCCAACATCTTTTTGTAAACATTTTTTAATGTCTATTTATTTTAGAGGGAGAGGGAGAGAGAGAGAGATTGAGAGAGAGAGGAGAATGAGCTGGGGAAGGGCAGACATAGCATCTGAAGCAGGCTCCAGGCTCTGAGCTGTCAGCACAGAGCTGGACACAGGGCTCAAATTCACAAATGGTGAGATCATGACTTAAGGTGAAGCCAGATGCTTAACCAACTGAGTTACCCAAGCGCCCCTGATCTAATTCTTTTAACTGACTTCATTCTTCTCTGTTATATATAATTAAAGCATTATTTTAAGTAAAATTATTTTTATTACATTAACATAAAATGCATTCTATATGTATATGCATATACATATAATGTGTAAAGAAACAATATGAGGTTTTAAATAGAAGTCCATATTTCAATAAGGAGCACATGAATGTGTAACTTTATTGTGTTAAAATAAAACAGTGCCTATTTTTAGCAATATAACAAGGATACCCTGGCAATTATATTTTATATGTTAAAATGCATATAGTAATTCCTTACTAAAAGAAGGAAAAAAAGCTTGCATTTTTTATTTGGTGACTTCCAATAAGCATTTCTTATTTTTAAGAATAATGTTCTTAGGATAAAAAGTCTTCATGTTTTCTAGAATGTGTTTACGTTGTAGTGAAGAAGAAAAAATCATGAATAAAACACAGAGATAACCACAAGGAAATGATTTGTGTAGTATATCAACATAAAAATAAAGGCTGGACAAATGAAAAACATACCTTAAAACTACATATACGCAAAAACACACAAAACACTGAACTAAGAAGAAACATGAAAAGCAAGTAAATGATTAAACTGGCATTTTCTAGTTCACAAAGAGAAATGTCTGCCTTTTCATTCATCTTGGTCAATTATTCCCATTATAGGCTCCAGATTAGTAAGCCCTTTTCCATCTTAAGCCATTGAAAACAATCTATAACCTTCTAGCTGTCTTTATGGGAGTTGTAGTTTGTTTACATTAAAGAAAGTTTTCTGAGAGTGTTTTTGTTGCTGTTAAAGCTTGTCTACCCCAATTCACTTTTATAAAGGAAAACTATCATATATTTTATGGTATTTCGAACAATTTTATTTACCATTATATTATATGGCAACAGCATTATCTAGCAAGTCAATGTACATTTATCAAGCCTCTACTCAATACATTATTCCAAGCATGCTTTTGAAATGTGTACTGACATTGACACTGACACTTTCTATTATCAGCAGGTGGTTTATTTTAATTCAAAATGACACAATCAATTGGAGGAGAAACTCTTTCACAGAGAAAATAAGTTACTCTTTTTCTAGTAGAGTGTGTTTTTGCATATCTTAGAAGTTTAAGTATATTCTGATAGTTTATATTCAGGTTTGATTAACCTTAATTTTTAAGATTCTACTGAAGGTTAAGTTTTCTAGTAAAGACTCTGTGGTAAAGTTTAACAGGCAAGACATTTATTCGGGAGTGACCTTGGTTGAAATCAACCCTGGGGGAAGGGAGAGGAAGGAAGCAGAAGTGGGCAGAACAAGATCAATGGTGATGGAGGCCTGGGGACAGCTGTAATTGAACCCAGTGAGAGCTTCAGTGTGCTAAGTGACCCACCAGGTTTGTCCCAAATAGCCAGGGTATCATACCTCACCTCCATCAGACACTGGCTATAGACATCCTTGAAAGGTCATGACTTCTCAGAATGAATCAGCCTCGGAAGGCTATCATTCCCAACAACTGGTCATTGAGTCCTTCCATGAAGCAGGATTTGGGCAACACAGTTTCTGTATCTGCCACAAATTCCACATATTTTTATAACTGGAAATGTACTTCAATTATGTAGAATCCATTGTCTAGAAAATTATTCACTGGTCATGATGTAAATTTGGGGGATACATTTTAGAGAATTAAATATTAGGGACTTAACTGAAGAAACAGAGATACGTGTATTATAATTAATACAGTCGATGCTCTCTTGAAAATGTCTGTTATAGTCATTGTAGCCTAATTTAACAAACTATGGGAAGAATCAGGATATCTCTTATAAGTGATCTGGGTAATAAAGAACTTTACCAAAGTCCTACTATTAGCTTCCCTCTTCCCCAGTCATAAGGATGAAAGCATAACTTTATGTACTACTTGTAGTTTCTTAGTCCAGGCTCATCTTGGGCATGCATTTGGAATGTAATCTCATCCCCCTTCACCAAATACAGCATAGGACAGATTCATTTACCATCATAGAATTTAACTCCAAAGCCCACTTAGTTCTGTTTACTTCAGTCTTCTCTTTTCTCTTCTATAGATACCGAGAACATGCCTACCTCTGGCCACAGACATCTCCTGGTGGTGATTATGAAAGTGCTTTTCTCTCCTTCACACATAATTCCTTCCATGGAGTCAGTTTATTTTTCTTTTCAGTGCACTTTGCCACCCAAAACAATTACTGTTACATTATTTCTATTTTATCTCCCTTTTTGTCCTTCTCTATTTCTGTAAGTGCATAGATCCATACATGTGACATGGGTAATATGTCCTAAAAGCAAGTGATATGATAAATGACATAGATTACCATTCTGATCCTCACAAACATATTAATTTGCAAAGGAGGGGGGCAATATTAAATAAAACCTCTTTAACTTTGGAGATCTCAATTGTCTCTGTTCCCATTACAAATTATGAATTGGCTTATTTGAAAGATTTCATGATCTCTAAAACTTTTAATGGGACTATTAAATTTGAAAGACTAGAATTGAAAGACAAATTATGCTTAAAAAGCTTTCTGAAAGAGAAGATTCTGGCAAGATACCAAGACTTCTTTCATCATTCCAGAGTGTTCCACCTATGAGACTTCCTAAAGAGAATGAACTTCTTTCCATGTTGTGCTGCTTATTTCAGTAAAGTTAGTAATGAGATCCGATCATGATTTCAAAACCTTCCAATAAGTTTAAATGTATGTATATGTTTAACTTCAGTTAAATAAAAATTTATGAATATTTATTAGAAATCAGTAAATAGACTATGGGACTAATTAAAAGCATAATTTCTTAGATACCAGAAAGTGTTGCTTTTAAAACATGACTACACATTTGTTGACAATCATCTTACTGCAAGTGGAGCCTCACTCCTTTTATCTTAAAGTGGGTTTGTAATTGCTTTGACCAAAAGAATATGGCCAAAGTGACTCTGAGATTTCAAGGCTGAGTTCATGTGTCCTTTGCTTTATTCTGTGGAACACCTGCTTTTGGGTTCCAGGACAAGACATAAGACACTTGATTGTCATACTCTGAGAAAGCCTGAGCCATGTGGAAAAAATCTCAGGAGGGAGCCCGGGTTAGTAGACTCATCTGAAACCCAAGCTTTCAGGCATCTGATCCACGTGCCAAACAAACATGCACATAAAATAGCCTCCATATGATTCCAGTTCCTGGTGCTTCCAGTCACCCTCAGGAGCTGAGAGTTCCAAGCTGAGGCTCCAGACCTAGAGATAAATCATCCCCACAGTACATATTCAGACTCCTGACCCACAGTTCTCTGAGCACATAAAACAGTCATGGTTTTACACCACTAAATTCTGAGGTGATTGTTACCTGGAATATTCAGGTACAGCAACTGTATAAACAATCTTATTCCAATAAGAAAATAAAGAAGAAAATACTTCACAAATTTGCAGCATAATTCTCTAATTATATGGTGTCCACAGAGTCATACCCTGAGTAAGTTTCAGTAATTTTTGTATGTAAATCAATGCTCAAACTTATAAACTATTTTTACTTTTAAAATTTGTGTCGTGCGGTGCCTGAGTGGCTCAGTCAGAGGGTGTCTCAGGTTCTGAGTTCGTAATGATCTCATGATTCAGGAGTTCTATCCCCACATCGGGCTCTGTGCTGACAGCTCAGAGCCTGGATCCTGCTTCAGATTCTGTGTCTCCCTCTCTCTCTGCCCCTCCACTGCTCATGCTTCGTCTGTCTCTTGCTCTCAAATATAAACATTAAAAATAAAATAAAATTTATGTACCAAGTTTAACTTGAAGCAAAAAAATTTTTCTATTTGTTATAATTATTTTTGTCTGTTAAATATGAATAAAGTGATTTTATATGTGTATAATAAAAATTTGATAGAAATATATAAACCTTTTGTTAGCAGTGATTTAACCAAGATTGCTTGATAACTTTATTCAAAAGTAATGAGATGTATGAAACCCAGAAGAATAGCATAGCTACTTGATAAATTGATTTTGGGAGTGATGCATAGGTGTTTCAATAGACTTTATATTAAACTAAAATGGACACTTAGTAAAATCATTTTCAGGGTAAAATATTCAATAGCATTTCCTATTCTTCTAAATAACAGCATTTCAACTTGTGTTAAAAAAAAAAAAAGTCCTTCCTGATTTAGCATTTTTTGTAGACTTTTCCTCAGACTTATAGTTCACTGGCTAATCAGCAAAACTCCTATAAGTACTTACTAAGAAACAAAAGGCTATAAAATTACTGCATACATTCAAGGCCTTAGTGATCTGGGACGTTTATTAAAAGTTTACTGAGAGTTCCAAGTATTTACAAGCCTGAAGTTATACCACGCTACTGATATGTTCTCCGTTCAACTCTCAAATGGCACTAGCTTTGGCCTCTACTAGTAACGTATTTCATGAATTGCCATGGTTTATGTATAATATTATGGACAGACCTGTGTGTTATCAGAGCTGGAATTAACCTGACGGTCTCGTTCAAACCACTAATTTAATTACGGAATTGAACTGCTTCAATGACTATGTTACTGCCTCAACTGTCTTAAACAGAAGTTAATTGTATCATTTTTACTAGATCAGGTTCCAGCAAAGTTTCAACAAAGCTCATCAGTCAAGTAAAATTTGGATTCCGACTAGAGGGAGGGAGTCTGACAGATTCTAGAATAACTACAGCACAGCCAGAACATTGATACTTTACTTTCCCATAGTTTTTGAAATAAGTATCAGAAGAACTTGCAAGATTTTAAATATGAAGAAACCTCTACATCTATGCTGAAAGGACTCATGTAATAGCCTTTTCATACAGAGATTTATTCTCTTTCATGGTTATTTGTATTTCTTTGTCAGTAGTTGACAATCTCTGCTCTATTCTGACATCATAGAAATTCCTTTGTCTAAATCTTATCACTGAAAAATGGATATTGACCACAAAGCCAATCGTTACTAGTTCATTTTATTTCCCTTCTTAAATCTCTAGGTTAGTAAAATTTTTAAGGAGAGGTTTGGCATGAAAATGCAAGCAGCCCTGAAGGTAAAATGTTATATAGTACCATGAAGAGAAAATAAAAAATGGTTCTAATGGGACATCTCAGAAATCTGAGACATAAAGCAAACATATATTCCCCTTTTCAGATTTTATTGATATTCTGAACCTAAGTGCCCCATAATGCTATATGAGAGTCCTTTATGGATTATAGAGTATTAGGGGCCAATCCTTCCGAGACAGAGTCATGAGTGAAGTTCATTATGGCATCTGAGGATATCATATTTTATCAGCAACAATAACTTGAAGTGCGTAGCCCCCGCCCACCCCAAAATGGACATGGTATTATTCCCTGGAACTTGTCATTAAAAAGATAAATGAGTAAATAAATATTGTTACATCAAACATGAGAAACGAGATGATACAAATTCAGACATGTTGGATGGAAAGTCAGTAGGTACAAATGTACATTATACTGTTAGACAGCTATGCTTCCCTATTAAAAACACATAGTTTTTAAGAAGATACATAGATTTTGCCTCTTTGTCATTTTAATAAATATCATCTCGATGACTAAATTTCCATCCTTCATGTCCTGAGGGTAAAGCACAAGATGTCTTTATTCCATATCCAATGGAGTTACGTGTTTGAATGAAAGCTCAAACTTTGGCAATAAAAACAAGTGAAAGTTAGAAAGCATCTAACACTTCCTTATTAGCAAATCTAAACACAAATCAATGTTTTTAAAAGCCTATTCTAAAATCTTTTTTTTTCAAATAAAGAGCATATTTACATAAATAACCCTTGTACTTATAGCCTGTCAATAAATAGCCTTTACCTACATGTAAAGGAAAGTAGTATTAGTTCAACACAACTTTTTTGGCAATACCATTGTCTGTATACATATATATCATATGCTATGAAATATAGATATATAGTGAGTACAGATTATTGATGAATTTTATAATTGTGATCTCAAGTCATCTGTATGATAGAAACAACTGATAGATGATGTTTAAAGGGAACACACAGACTCTTTACACTGTAGAAATTCAGCAGTAAGGACAGACGGCATTCTTCCTTATGGAGAGTTTATAATTTAGTAAGGGAAGGAAAATGTTAAGAAGCAAAGCTTTAAATATTTAAAACTTCAAATAGATTAATAAAAAATCAATTCTTTCAAATATAATATGCTTCATTAAAACACACACATACACACACACACACACACACACACACACATACACACAATACTCTGATCTTCTATAAAGTAACAGGATGGAAAGGAGTTAAAGACGTGTGGTGACTCTTCTCTGAAAAGTAATATTTGAACCGTAACCTAAATAGTGAGTAGGGTCACTGATTCAAAGACCCTGCACAAAACAACTCCAGGGGCAGGTGTGAGAAAGTGCAAGGACACTGAGGGAGCTGAAAAGGGTAAATGGAAGCTAGAAACAAAGAAAAACAACTGACTGTGGTTAAAAGACTAGTCAATCTTTTTTCTTTTCCCTTTGAGAAGTAGTTTCTAACAAAGAAACTTAAAGATTCTTGATCGCTCATAGCTTAGTGATTAAAGGAGGATACCACCTTATTTTATAATCAAAGATTTGTGAGGTCTGTGACATCTGGGTTATACAGGATATGTGGGTGAACACATTTATTCAGTTTGGAACAGTGTAATGGCAGCACAGCACTGAGATATGTGTGATAATTTCTTTTAAAAGGCACTGTCTTTGAAACAGTTTTATGAACTACAGATTTAAACCAACAAGTGAGGGGCGCCTGGTGGCTCAGTCGGTCAAGCATTGGACTTCAGCTCAGCTCATGATCCTCCGGTTTGTGCTGGGTCGTTGGGCTCTGTGCTGAGAGCTCAGAGCCTGAGCCTGCTTGGGATTCTGTGTCTCCTTCTCTCTCTGCCCCTCCCCTACTCGTGCTCTGTCTCTCAAAATAAATAACCATAAAAGAAAAATTTTTTTTAAATTAAAAAAAATAAACCAACAAGTGAGTCAATGTGGCTTATTCACCATCCACTCATTTGTTCATTCAATCAGTAATTTCACAAACAGCTGTGGTACTGCATATTTGCCAGATCGCCTTCTGCCCTCCAATAGAAGAACACGCAAAGAGCCCACTGTGAGAAGGCTCTAGAACACATCATATTTAGAAGGAAATCCTGAATCGGACAAGTGAAGACCAGAACTGTATCATGGAAACTCGTTCATGATATGATCACAATTAGTAATTGATATATGGCAGGACTGAAATCTGAATCTTTGTCTAGATCATCTCTTTTCCTTTTCTTTTTCATTCTTTCTTTTTTTATTGGATTCCTGCAGCTTGTTTTGATGAATTTTCTATTTTCCTTTTGTTTTAATATGAGTTTTCTCAGGCTATTTCACCATTTTTCCTGTAACTGTCTTCCTTTATATAAGTTGTCCTCTCATCAAAATCTCTCCCGGTGAACCATAAGGGGTGATAATGTTTCTTATAAGGACTCTGATTGATAGACTGATCAAAACACCAAGATGTCAAGATGTCAAAAGGAACACCCACATGGGGCAGAGTCACAGACAAAAACAGTGGGACAGGAGCTAAGATCTTCAATGAATAAAGTTGTGGGACCAGGATGTAAGCTGATGATGGGGATTTTGTCAGATGTCAAAGGATCTAAGATTTTTGGAAAGAGAAATGAGGAGAAATGACTTGAAAGTGACAATGGGGAGCAAAGAGAGCATCTATTCCTTTTCCTGACCCTGTGTTACTTGAGAAGCATGAGACAAGGAAGTTTGCTCAAGAAGCAGTCAGATTTATGTTAGGGCTGGAAGTGACTAGAAAAGCAATAGAAGAAAATGAGACACCAGGAACATATATCCTACTTTATATACAAGGTTCCCAGGATTCAGGAAGAGGCAGAAAGGAATATTTGGCTGTTATTGAAATAGACCAAGATATTCACAGCCTGTGAAATTCAAAAACTGAGGAAAGGCAAGTTTGTGGAAAGTATTACATAAAGGCTGGGGCAGGCATTTTGGAGATACTAACAGTAACACCATTGCAGATTTCTATGAATAATTCAAAGGAAGAGATAAGACAAGGGGAAACTTTTAGCACTTGGCATAACTAAAGTGTTTAAGTAGCAGTTGCCTTTCAAGTATAGGACTGAAAAAAAAAAAAGACCTGAGTTTAGAAATTGTGGGATAAATCAGAATATCTGTACTCTGGTCAACATTGATATATACAGTATTTTCTTAAACACCATAGAGAACACTTTCTGTCTCTAAAAGCTCATTCTCCTCTTCCATCCTAGTGAAGAGCTGGATTCAAGGCTGTGCAGCTAGGCTACACTTACCTACCCCAGGGGCAATTAGTTGTGGCCGCGTGATAGGGTTCACAACAGCCGGTGTGAGAGCAATGCTTAAAATTTTAGTATCTTAATGCATTTCTAAAGTTTCTCTACAAGGAAGTAAACAACTCTGAACTAGTATTTTCTTTTTCTACGTTTTATACAAATACAGCATACTCTATCACTCTGTATCTTTTCTTTCTTCTTCTTCTTCTTCTTTTTTTTTTTTTTTTTTTTGGTCATTTAACATATGCCCTATAGATATTCTACAGAACAAAGAAAGCACAATCATTATTTGGCTTTTTTGTAGTGCATGGTATTATATTTTATGGATTTACTATATTATACCCTAACACCCAGCTTTAATGGAGACCTATGTTTATTCACTGTGGGAAGCTGCCAGAAGAACAAAGATCAGCCGCCTGCAGGCAGGGCAGTGTTATCACTCCCAATTCAGGGCTGGAGACAGCCAGTCTGGGCATTCTTATCGGCCCCTCAGCTGCTGTGCTAAAATCACAGTTTCGGTTTCCCCTTTACCCTAGCCTTTTCCTAAAAATCACTTGACCCTGTTTCCTAGCAACTGACCTACGTCGGCTGCCTTGCTTCCCGCCTTCTACCCTTTATAAGCTGTGTGTATTCTCTCAGTAAACGAGGCTTGATCAGAGACTTTGTCTTGCCTCCATTCTCTGTGCCCCCTGCCCCCCAATTCTCACTCCCTTCCTCAGGACCTGCTTTGACTGACTTGCGGGCTGGGTCAATTCACTAATGCAACACACATATATTAAGTGCCTACTATTTACCAGGATTATTTCAGACCTTTATCAGCGTGCAAAACTGGTAAAGATTAAAACCTTCATGGACTTTATATTCTAGATGCAAGAGGCAGGCAATACGGAAACAGTGCTCCAATCAAAGGGAAGGGCTTTATTCCAGCACATACCCGACATGTTAGAAGAACAGCAAGAAAGTCCATGTGCCTGGAGCATAGTAGGTGAAGGGACAACCATAGAAGATGAAGGAAAGATCAAAGAGCAGCACTGGCAGTACTTGGATATATTGTTTGAGTGAAATATAGAGTCATTTTAGGCTTTGAGCAGTGAGTTGATTTGACTCGCATTTTTTATCACTGGCAATATTGCAATAAACAAACCTGTGCCTATTCCATTTATGTATGCACAAATGTCTTTATAGGATAATTCCCAGATTTAGAAGTATAAGAAAAAAGATATATACTTTTATAAATACTTGAGATATTGCCCAAAATGTCACCTAATGGAGGTTGAAGCATTTTACACTGCCACCAGCAATAAATGAGTATCTGTTTCTATTTTACACTTATCTTTGTTCACTTTTGCTGGTGTTAATGTATGTTATCATTGTTTTTTTTTTTTAATGTGAAACAGCTTGCTTTTTCCTTTTTGTATTTTCTACGTTTGTTGGGATTTGAAAAAACTCATGTGAAAATAGAAAAGTTTCCTGGATAAAAGGGACAATCTGATATTCTAGAAGAATATGAGTTAATAAATAATGTTAGGTCCCGAAGAGTTAGGACAAGACAAAGCTTAAAACACAGGAGCAAATATAGATTTGACTTTGGTGAAAGAACTTCACATTAATGAAAGAAACAGGTGTGTGTAGATGCAGATAAGATTGCAGCTTGTGGGGAGCCAGAATTGGACGTTCCTTCTCAGAGAGGTCTATTTTCTTTGTGAAATAGGGGGCTCGATCATCTATTTGGAATAAAGGGAATCGTGGAGGAAAAGGAAGCAAGTGTAGAAGATAAAATATTTCTTGTTAGAATGAGAAAGAACATTGCCTGGTGAAACATAATTCCGTTGGAATCACTGTTAGAACACTGATCACACAGGCAACCATGAATGCATAGTGTCACCAGTTGGCTCAGGTGTGTGATTTTCTCCTCAGTCTCAAAAGTCCGTGTACAGACAAAGCGAACACGGGCAACAAGATTTCCCCAAGGTTGGATGCTTGTAGGGCAGGTGGATGAAAAGACATCAGGTCAAGGTTGTTTAGAAATTCTTCAGGAAGAGCTTAAAGTGTTCAGCTAGGAAACTGAAGCTAAAAAGTAGGAAAATGCATTGGAAAAGCTTTAGAGAAAATTTTAATTTCCTTTTTCCATGTACTCCTACATATCATGGCTTGTATCATACTATATATCATCACAGCACAACCTCTGCTCTATTAGATAAGGCATTTTGACTGACATCCTTAATTAACAAAACTCATGGAAGGCAACCAGAAGGAGTTCATTTCCCCTTTGCGCACACTCTAAGTCTTCTCCTGAAGGGTAGTTTGCCTCATGGCCCTCAGCATTGCTGATCACTATGAGACTTATTTTAAGTTTTTCAACTCTTATTTTAAATTTCAAATGCTTAACAGTATGAAGATGCTTTATTCTTTTTTTCCTCACCAAGATGTGGTTTAATATGTGTGAAGTGATTGTTGATTTTTTTTTTTCATGCTTATTTCCCCCCTTAACTACAAAATGCCATTTTCACATTCTTGTAAAAGCCTGGGGAGGGAGCGGTGCTAAGGGTACAAGACAGTTCCTCATTGACTGCTATTTTTAAATCTCATTTGTGACCTCAGGGCCTCCTCAAAACTTACATCTCTTTCTTCCCTGGGGCATTTATTCCTATGGTCTTCAGAGAACTTAACAGTGCTGTTGGTTTTTCATGGTTATTATTCTAGAACAAGATGTATGTGGTTTTTGATGCTTATTTGTTTGTAATTGCCCTTCCTCCTTGGAATCAGATGATCACCAGTCAGCCTCCAGCTCCTCTTCTGTTAAGTCCTGAACGACCTAAATGATTCCCATGTAGCTCTTTCTTCTCCCCTGGAGGTTGTCTTTGGGCCACTGGAAACTCTAATGCAGCCTTTATCCTATATTCAGTGGAAGTTCAGTTACTTCCTAACAAAGCCTTGTCCCCCCACCCCTTTCTCTTTACTTCTATATCTATATCTTTCCTGCTGCCTCAGGTCAATGGAAACAGTCTCTTGTTTTCAGACTCCTCAGCTACATGTCAGATATGAATATGTTCTGTAAAATCCAAATCTAGTTTCTAATATTTAATATAGGTGTGGCTGGGCCATTCCTAGATGGCATGGATCCTTGAGTCAATAGTTTCTGTAGGGATTTTGTCTATAAAACCATTTGATTATAAACATGTTATTATATATATCACATGTATCCAGGTGATATATAATCATTCATGGATGAAGATTTAGAATATTGAGTACAGAAAGACAAGTTATATTTTTTTGTTAATTGTCGAATCACAGTGTGTGAATACAATATGTAGTATTCAGGCACCATCTTTTCTTCTTCAGATCTTCCAGTTCAGACATTATCTTTTCATGTCATTTTTTTTTTTTTGTCAAACACACCATTTCTTTTCAATTTCATATCTTCCATCCAAAGAAAAAGGTAGCAGTACTGTTATTTAACAGAATGCTCTGATCTTTGGAAAATGTTCATTGAGAAACAATCTATCTTCTTACCTCTAAATTTCCCTAATATCATGTATTTAATCCTAGTTTTATCTTTTATACATGATGTGTACAATAGGTCACTTAAAATATCAGAAATCTATTCTATTAATTCTATAACCTAGAAGCCTGAAATCAATATGTCAGCAGGGGCATGCTCTCTGTGGAGGCTCCAGCTGGAATTTCTGCCTCTTCTAGTTTACCGTCATTGGTGGCAATCCTCGGTGTCCTTTGTCTGGTATACACCTTCCACCAATCTCTGCCTATGTCTTCACGTGGCCTTCTCTGTCTCTGTGCCGCAATTGGCCTCTTGTTTTAAGACCACCAAGATATATTGCATTTGGGAGCTGCCTTATTTCAGTATTACCTCATCTTAACTTGATGACATTGTCAAAGACTCTATTTACAAATAAAATTGTATTCTGGAGTTCTGAATAGATGAATTTGGGGGTGGAAACCCTATTCAAACCAGTGCAATCTCTAAAGTATAGAGATCTATATAAAGACTCCATCTGCCAAGATCTAAGGACAGCAAATGGACATGACCCATGAGTTCCAAAAAGGATTTGAAGTATTTTCTTAACAAAATCAGCCTAATGAGGGCACCTGGGTAGCTCAGTCAGTTAAACATCCACCTCTCGATTTCAGCTCAGGTCATGACCTCACGGTTCCTGGGATTGAGTCTCTGTACTGACCATGCTGTCAATGCAGAGCCTGCTTGGGATTCTTTCTCTGTCTCTCCCTCCTGTGCTCTCTATCAAAAATAAATAAAACATTAAAACAATAATAACAAAATAAAATAAAATCACTCTAATGTGATCTGACACATATTCATTTTGAAGTTGTGATCTATTTTACCTTGTCACTACACTCAAAACATCCGATTAAATATTGTGTTATAAGCATGTATGTCCAGCCAAATTGAACTTACAATCACATCAAGAAAAAAGTGTCTATATAAAATAACTAGGAAGTAATATATAAGCTACAATAAATAACATAGTCATGTAATATAAAAAATTTTATAACAACAACATATGAAAATATATAGGCCACAGTTAAGGGTAGTGGCTGATGGTTGCACAAGGGCAAATATGAACAAAAAACTGACTTATATATTTTAAAAGGGTGAATTTTATGATGCATGAATTTCATCTCAATAAAGTTGTTCCTAAAAATGGTACAAGAATCATTCTGAGATGAGGTTAATTGAAGCCCACCTTTTGGAGTAAATCTGCTTTAAGATGTCTTCAAAAAATTGAAGAGTAAATTGAAATTTGAAAATTAGTTTTTAAAATATCTATAGCCTAAGGACTGCGTGTGTGTGCATGTGTGTACATGTGTGTATGTGCGCACATGTGTGTGAAATTCTTTCTTTTAGGAATAAGGCTCATATTTGATTTCTACAAATACTAACATAAATTTTTGTCGATTAATTAAAATGTTATATATATCTTAGTGTGAGGAATAAGCTTAGGAATTTCCTGGGCCTGCGCCAATGAGTTAACAAGGCATAAAGAATTAGAAAGCCATAGGATGTTCACACCCAAGTTTGAGTAAACAAGATTAAGTAAATAGGTACAGAGAGGGTGGCGCCAAGGGACCCAGGATAAAGAGGGTGGGGCAAAGGCCCCAGTGTAGAGAAGGTGGGGGAAAAGGCCCCACTACAAAGGTATATGAAATAAACAAGATTAGGCATTCAGGGCAGAAACACCCCCCAATTTAGTATTATAGCGGAAAGCTGCTTTCACAGGAAGGAAGGACCAAATTAGGTAAACAGATAAATAGAACTATAGACTGCTGTAGGGCAAAATTGCCCAGAGAAGAGCTAAGTAACAAAAGAAAGGTGCTTTGTTGACCCTGAGGTAGCATGCACTGTCTTTCTTGTCCCCTAGACCAGTTTAGGTAAACAGAGATGGTGCCTCATGTCTGCTGTAAACAACCTTCTGCCCTGCCCACCAGGTGCCAGGATTTTGTTTTGTATTAACCCAAACCCTTAACACTGAATATCTTCAAAACCCCCTTTCCCTCACGTTCATGAGTTAATGTTCACAGTTTCATTGTCTCTTTGTGCACGTCCATCACCATGTTTATAAGCCTTCTGATCCTAATAAAAATGGAGCAAGGACCCTTAATTATGGCTCTTGTCTTCTCTCAGGCATTAGCCATCCCTTGCATTTTAATCCTGTGTCCCACTTTCTTGCTAGACAAGAAAGAACTCTAGACCCAGAGTCTATGACATCTTAGACTGAAGGGAGACCACAAATCTGCAAATTATCCAGCATAACTCTTCACAGGACACTGAACTGAAACTGTATTTTGCTCCCGTCAAGAAAGCATATTGCTGGGGCCTCTGGGTGGCTCAGTCAGTCAAGCCTCTAAGTCGAATTTGGCTCAGGTCATGATTTCACAGTTCCTGAGTTTAAGCCCCACACTGTCCAGCCCCACCACAGTTCACAGATGGTCATCACATTGGGCTCTGCACTGTCAGTGCTTGGGATTCAATCTCTCTCTCCCTCTGTCTCTGCCTCTCTCCTGTTCTCTTGCTCTACACGTGTGCAGATGCATGGGCATGAGCTCCCTTGTTCTCTCTCACTTTCTCAAAATAAATAAATAAACTTAAGAAAAAAACAACAACATATTTCTATCTAGTTGGGGAGAGACACGGGCAGGGTGGAGAGGGCATTGTTATTAGGTTGTAATCTTATTTAACATCTCTATTAATCATCAGTGGGGAAAAAGATGCAAGCTAATAAAACAAATCACAATAGATTGTCAAGTGTTTTAACACCAATTAGTACAGAAATGATAAAAAGGGACCTTCAGTGATTAAAGGGCAGCCACAAAATGAGATCCAACTTGGAAAGCGTAATATGGTTGGCAAGTAGCCCTTAGGAATAAAAACAAAAATGTGTAATTGTTTTTAAGGTCACCATTTCAAAGATACATGAAGGATATTCGGTGAAAGTGAAACAACAAAATCCTTAATTTTTGCAATAAAGATTTCAATGTTAGTTTTTGTATTTTAATTTGGTTTCACTTTTAAGTTTTTTAAGTAGGACATCTTTTCTTACTAGATAGCTCTTGAAATTTATGGCCAAAAGTTTGCTTTTGGGTTCATATTTATTTTTCTTGCCATAGACTCAAAATTTGCCATAGAGGATGACAGCGAAAGAGAATAAAAAGACAACAAAGGAAGGAAGGAAGGAAGGAAGGAAGGAAGGAAGGAAGGAAGGAAAGAAGGGAGAGAAAGAGAAAGCACCCGGATGGCTCAGTCAGTTGAGCTTCCCTGACTTTAGCTCAGGTCATGATTTCATGGTCTGTGAGTTCGAGCCCCACATTGAGCTCTGTGTTGGCAGCTTGGAGCCTGGAGTCTGCTTTAGGTTCTCTGCTTCCCTCCCCCTCTCTCTCTCTACCCCTCCTCCATTAATGCTCCGTCTCTGTCTCTGTCTCTCAAAAATCAATAAACGTTAAACAAATTTTTTTTAAGAGAAAGAAAGAAGAGGATTACAAGCAAGCTAACTTCATTGACCCTTGTGTAGAAATTAAAATAAAAATGTATAAATATTCAATAGAATCTTTGGAATCAGTTTTCCTACAATAGGTTAAGAGGAGTTTTTGTTTGTTTGTTTGTTTGTTTGTTTGTTTTTACTAAAGGTACCTCAAAAAATGAGCTTTTATTATTTTACTAAACAGTTCTTAATGGTTTTGCAAACTCCTCAGGATAGATCTAGATGTGAAATTTTAATATAATATCTTCAGTTAATAAAAAACCAGTGCTAAGTATTTGATATAGAGAGCATAATAAATGTAAGCCAAAACAGGAGTATTGAGCAAACAGTATCTCACAGATGTAAAAATGTCAACAGGACTAGTGACAACAGAGTCACTTATGCTAAACCCAATGGTCACCAACCCAGGACTTAATTTAATTTATAGTTTCAGGTATCCCAGAAATGGAATCTTAAACCACTGAATTAGGAGTTACCTACTAGCACTAGTGAGGTAATCCGTCTGATAGACCCTGAATGCCCTAAAGGAAAGTGACCTTGCCAGGACCAATCCACTTTTTGTTAAGTATAACTTCCTAGTCTGGTTCTCTTCTGCCTATAAAAGTCATTTATTTTGTACAGCTCTTCAAAGTCTTTTCTAACTGCTGGATGGAATGTTGTCAGATTCAGAAATCCTTATGTAAAGTCAATAAGATCTTTAAAAATGCACTCAGCTTAAGTTTTTTTAACATAGATAACTCCGACAGTATATGAAGAAAGAATGAATACTTTTTCATGTAGTCATTTCAATGTGATTTTAATTATTCACTTTAGGAACTGCTTCAAATATTAAACTTTATACTTTTATCATATATTTTGTCATAAACATATAAAGAAGAAGAATTAGTTTCAAAATAGAACTTACTTTTGCACGCTAAAAATCTTATCTCTATAATTAACAATCTTATGCTTTACATGTCTGAGATGATAAGCCTCAAGATTTACTTTTCTTTTAATCTTTACTTATTATTGAGAGAGACAGAGACAGAGTGTGAGCAGGGAGAGGGACAGAGAGAGAGGGAGACACAGAATCCAAAGCAGGCTCCAGGCTCTGAGCTGCCAGCACAGAGCCCAAAGTGGGACTTGAACTCTCAAACCATGAGATCATGACCTGATCTATAGTCAGAAGCTTAACCAACTGAGCCACCCAGACACTGAAGAATCACTTTTAAACATACAATAATAAAGCTTATCACATAGATGATACGAGTCATTTTTCCACGTCTGAATATCTTACATTTGGCAGTTATGGAAAACTAGCATCCTTATGAAAATTATAAAGTAATTATTTCATCTTCAGAGTATAAACACCTTTTAGAAAATTTAAAATAATGTTTTATAGGTGAAAAATTACAACAGTAAAGAACAAGATAATTTTTATACTAATCAATCTCGATAACATTCATGTTTTACTGCTTAGCACAAAACATTACTTTTAAAAGCAAGAATAATTTCACTGGAATCAAAAGTACTCCAGTAAAATATTCAAACAGTTGAAAGAAGAGAGATATTTTGAACTGTCTTACAGGAATCAGTTAAATTACTGACTTTTACAATTTAGAAAAACACAAAAGTACAGTGAGTGTATGTTGTAAAATTGAGTAACAGCTGCATCCAAAATCAGTCCGCAGTGAGCCTGACTTACATCAGCTTCTGTATCCTCTGCATATTTTTACTGGGTATGGTCCTCACTTTGAAGCTAATGACAGCATGAGAGCAAAGGAGAGATAAAATGAGAATAAAAAGCAGTGAATTTTTCAAAGACAAGAGCAGATGGGTAATCTGTATTTATAGTCATTCACCCAAAAATACGCCTGGCTATACAATGAATTTTATAAACTAAAATTATTTTTGAATAATAATTTAACTTTGGATAACATCTATTTTGCACTTTGTGAAGTTTAAAACTTAATTTATACTTTTGCTCTAAGAATGGATCCCTGAGACAATGTCAATTATATCTTCAGAAAAAAAGGAAGAGGAAGAAGAATGGCCAGGAAACAAAGCAAAACAAAAAGAACGGACCATAGGCAGATAGAATTATACTGTGGCCCTAAATTCTCATTTTGTCCCACACATTCTATTTCCACATGCATACATTCAGTTTTGTCCATTATGACATCAAAATGTGTCCTCACTTAATCTTTTTTTCTTAAATTGCAAGTTTATTTTAACTCATTATAGAATATGACACCCCTTTAGTTTCATGTGAGGGAAGATAAATTGTGCCCTTAGCACAATTTGGCATAAATCCAAGCATCTCTCGGCTTTATATCTAAAATGAGAGGCCTGTTCTAGGCTCCTAAAAATGCAGAGTGGTGGTCTTAGTGGTATTAGCATGGAGATAAGGCATATTCAAGCTCAAAACGATTGCTGTCTTCCTGGAGCAAATTCATTGTTTTCATGGATCCCAGAAACTTTGGAAAGTTTGAGATTAGACTAAGCTTTCTGGAGTCACTGAAGACTGAATTTTGTCAATTTGTGCCCATCCTAGTTCAAACACCAGAACTCTCACACAATCCCAGGGAGAGAGGTCACACTGCTACCCTTCTTCCTGGCTTCTATGAACACGTCATCTTTGTGTACTATCCTATGAAGGGTTCCAAGCACCTTAATTCTTTACTATTTTCTTCCAAGTTTTTATTTAAATTCCAGTTAGTTGACATACAGCATAATATTAGTTTCGGTTGCAGGATCCAGTGATTCATCACCCGCACACAACGCCCAGTGCTCACCAAGATAAGCGCCCTCCCCAATTACCCATCACCCATTCAACACATTGCGCCCCGCCCACCTCCTCTCCACCCCAGCTTACTCTCCATAGTCAAGAATCTGTTCCATGGGTTTGCCTCTTTCTCTTTTTCTCACCTATGTTCATCTGTTTTGTTTCCTAAATTCCACATATGAGTGAAATCATATGGTATCTTTGATGCCTTATTTTGCTCAGCACAATACTCTCTAGCTCCATCCATGTGATTGCAAATGGCAAGATTCCTTTTTAATGGCTGAGTGATATTCCACCGTGTGTGTGTGTGTGTGTGTGTGTGTGTATACACATACTACATTTTCTCTTCTTTAACCATTCATCAGCCAATGTACATTTGGGCTCTTTCCATAATTTGGCTATTAATAATGTTAGTATAAACATCCAGGTGCATGTATCCCTTTAATCAGCGTTTCTTTATCCAGTGTATAAATACTCAGTGGTGCAAGAGCTGGATCGTAGGGTGAGCACCGTAATTCTATTTGAAGGCTATGACAATGGATTTATTTTTTTCAGTGACTTTGAAAGATGAAGCAATTGAAGTAAACACTAGTTTGCAAGTGTAATGTGAAGATAATTGTTTACATATTTACACATGATGGAAGTAAAATCAGAATAAAGATTCCTCATTCAAAAGCTGCCAATGATTTTATAAAAATAAGCATATTAAATTGTATTTATGGATTGGCTGCTATATGCCAGGCACTGTATTCAGTTCTTAGATGCATTAAAACAATTAATGCTGGAATTTTGCACATAACAAGTCCACTGTGGATCTGGGTGTCTCTTTAGGCGAGCTGCCTTTGATGTTTCCATTCAGTGATCCATTCAAACAAAAGAAGGAAAGAGGATTGTGTGTGTCTGGGAGCAGGGAGAACCATGGACACTGGTGAGCATAAGGAGTCTAACTTCACAAGTCTCAGTAGAGCTTGACTCTGCACCAAACTTAATTCCTTTCCTTTGTGGGCATGTGGCTTGGCTGCTCATTTTGTGGCATTGTGACTGAGTTCTAACCATGAAATGGGAGTCCTGGTGATAAACTGCATTCCCAGCCTGCTTCAGACACAGTTTTCAGGCATAATCCCCTAGGTTCTTTATTCTCTTCCATGATCTTTATGTGTATAAACACAAGGACCCTAGAAATCATATGTTAAAGATGGATCAGACACGGGCGCCTGGGTGGCTCAGTCGGTTAAGCCTCCGACTTCGGCTCAGGTCAGATCTCATGTTCGTGGGTTCGAGCCCCGCGTCAGGCTCTGGGCTGACAGCTCAGAGCCTGGAGCCTGCTTCCGGTTCTGTGTCTCCTTCTCTCTCTGCCCCTCCCCCTCTCATGCTCTGTCTCTCTCTCTCTCTGTATCAAAAATAAATAAAACATTAAAAAAAATAAAAAAAATTAAAAAAAAGATGGATCAGACTCAAGATAGAAAAATTCTGGATCCCCGAGTCAATTCTCAGATAGAATCAGCCACAGTGAGGAACACCCATTACATACATTAGTAAGTGAGAAATACATTTGTATTTTGTTTCAGCCATCATAACACTTATAGTTTATATAACACAGCTTCCTCGTGTCATCAAATATATATATATATATATACATACATATATATATATATATATATATATATATATATATATATATATACATTTTTTCAAATGTAACACCCCTGAAGTAAGGATGCATCAATCAAAAGTGTCTTAAAATTATTTGGTAGCACTATTTCCTTCATTATAAAGTATTGTTAGCTCTCATAGTCATTAATGTCTTAGATTTCATGACATATGGTAATTCACAGGTTACCTTGATATTGAAATCCATGATCTTAATCATTACCTATATTTCTATCCCCTTAAGTGATGGACCGCATTGCATAAGATAGTTATCTGGTTCATGATACTATGCTTTGTTATTAGAGTTTACTTCAGAGTGTTTCTTTCTTCCTGTTCAACAAATCCCCTGCAAAATATAAACATTATTGTAGACATTTTTTCTAATTGCATTCCAGTATATAGGTGCAAATTCATTTTTTGCATGTACTTTCTGCTATTTAGAAAATCCAAAGCCCATGATATAAACTGAAAATATTCCACACATTTTCCAAAAAATAAGCTGCCATTTTGTCCCAAATGGAATAAGATTTGGCATGAATTAAAATGATTTCTACCATAAATTAGTGTTGAAGCACCCATAGTGGGTAAAGGCATGATAAGAATATGGACTTTTTCTCTTGTGATGTATTAGCTTCGTGAACTTGGAGATGTTTTGCCACTGACCCTAGTTTACTGATCTGTAAAATCACAATAATATTTATTTAATAAGATTATTGTGAGAATTAAACATAATACGTTAATAATAGTTGCCCAGTAAATGCTAAACCTTCCTCCCCATCCTTTTTGACTTACGGGATTTTCAGTTGAACTTTTACATTCATCTGATTTATGACTTAAATAGATGAAAGTGAATGCAAAATTAGCCGCAATCTCACATTGCTTGCTTCAATGAAAAAAGTGAAAGCAAAACTAAACCTTTTCCTGTGTGCCTCATTAGCTCAGTATAATCTAATTTTCTCTAATTTCTTTCACTTCCTATGGGAAAGACCAAGTGATTATTGGAATTCATGGTCACATTTCATGATCTTTTCATGCCTCTATAGATTTTTACTTTGTGAGATAGATCCTGAATTTGAGTTCAATTTCAGACCACATAGGTGAGGGGAAAGTGAGGGTATATTTTGAGGACAAATGAGAGAAACTTCATCATTCACTTGTGAAATTTTCTCCAAAGTTGCTAAAATCTCACAAAGGAATTGGACACATTCTCATAACTATGGACAAAGAAATAGGCCATTTCCAAAAGCAGAGGCCATAACAATTCCTCTGAGGTAGCTATACTTCTATCTTTCTTACATGGGGAAAAATAAACTGCCGAATTGGATGGCCAGATATCTGTGAGAATGCCTCCTACTTACAGTGGGCGAGCAGATATAACTAGAAAATCCATTTTTACAAATAGTTATGATACTGTTTTCCCATAGTGCCGGCAGTTTGCAACCATCTCAGATCCTATAATACACTGGTGCTAAGAAATTTGAGAGCGGAAACATTCTTTTTCAGAATTTATTAATGGAGGAGCTGTCACAGAAAAATTTTCCACTGCAGATCTGAAGAGAGATGTCACTGTATGCTGTGTCTGATTTAAGAGCAAAACAATGATTATAATGAGTTCTTCCTTAGAAGGAGTGTTAATGTAAGGAACTATGTACATTTCAATAATATTGGAAGCAAGAAGCATTAATAAAAGATGGCAATCACTATTATTTTATTAGATGAGGACTTGAGAGTCTCATTTGGATATTAAGAGGTGTAAGACAGTCAAAGACTAAAGAGGTTGTGCTATTTTTAAAGAAAAGTTATTACCAAAGCATAATATATGTAATATATAGCATGACATATAATAATTATAGAGAGAGAGAAAAATGCAAAAATAACTGTACAGATCAACTACCTTTCATGACTGAACAGACTCCTGTAATCAACAATAGATCAAGAAATAGAACATTATCAGATACCTCCATTATCCCTTTTAGAGTCATTATCTCCCTTCAAAAAAACACTTTTCTGATTTTCATTTAGTTTTTCTAGTTTTCAACATCATGAAAATGGAACTATATAGTGTATACTTTTTTGTGATGATCATGCTACATTCAATATTATATTTTGAGATTAATCCATTCAGTAGTATTTTTCATGCTCATTGATTTCTAATACTCCGTTAAATGAACATATAATGTCATTATTCTATTATTAATAGGCATTCTGGTTATTTCTGTTTTGGGGTCCTTTCAAATAGTACTACTATAAATATCCTTATGCATGTCTTGGTGAGCATATATGTACAATTTTGGGAGTATATACCTGGGAATAGATTACTGAATCATAATATATGTGAATGTTTAACATTTAAATTTAAAATTTAAACAAATTTTCAAAGAGGTTATATCAATTTGTATTTCCACCCACAACTGGTTATCAATACCATGAAAACAAAAACAAAAACAAAACTTACTCAGCTTAATGGAAATATGAAAATATATTTAATTAGGCTTTTACTTTGCATTTCCTGATGCCTTTTCTTACGTTTTTGGACTCTGAATATACTCTTTTACAAGATACCTGTCCAAATCTTTAATGTACTTTCCTATTTTGCTTCTGGCCATGTACTAACTGATTTGTAGTTCTTATATGTTCTAGATATAAAATTAAGTTTGAGACTGTGGAATTTACTGATCACTTTAGGGGGACTGATATCTTCACAATACTGAATCTTTCAAATTATGATTGCAGTCCGTGCTTTCACTTACTTTTGCCTTGTAAAATTTCTCTAGTAAAAAATGGGCAGATTCGTAGAAAGAGGCTTTGCCTATCTTTCATTGTATATATTCTTAAGTATTTCTAATCTTTTAATGCTATTGTAAATGGTAAATGCTATTATAAATGGTAGTACTGTTTCTGTAAATTAGTCCTCCTGTGAACTGTTGAATAGTGGTAGTGAGTGTCTGTGTCTTTTTGGTCCAGTTTTTGAAAATTCTTCAAAATTTCACTAGAATTATATATTTGTTAATTTTTGTAGATACAATAATCAGGCTAAGGAAGTTTTTCAGACTTCTTGAATGCTAAGTTTAGATTTTTAATATAAATGGCATGACATTTTATCAAATATTTTATATGTATTAAGATAATTATATTTCTTTTTCCTCCAATACACTTGTCACTGTGGTTAATTATATTGGTAGACTTTTGATGCCTAACCCAAAATTTGATGTAAGACATGCAAAGTACTTATGGTATATACTCAGGTTTTATATATTATTGGATTCTATTTGCCTACACTCTACTTAGGATTTTGCATTTATGTTCATAAGAGAGCTTGGCTTCTAATTTTATATCTTTAAATGTTCTCATCAGATTTTGTTTTCAAAATTATGCTGGCCTCATAAAATGAGGTAAGAAGTATTCTCCATTTTTCTATTCTCCAAAATACCTTTTTAAAATATTAGTGTTATTTGTACCTTAAATGTTTGACTGAATTATCACCAAAACTGTAGAAGGCTGGTAATGTTTTGTAAGAATATTTAGAAATACAAATTTAATTTCTTTAATAGATACAGGATAATTATGGGGATTTTAATCCTATTTTTATTTTGGCAAATTAACTTTTTTTGCTTCTTATTTCTTTGTTCCTGACTGAGATGATGTTTTTTTCTACCTGAGAATTTCCTTTAGTATTTTTTTAATTGCTTAAGTATAGTTCTGCTTTTTTTCATTTTTTAAGAACTGTTTTTCTGGGCATAGAATTAATAGTTTGGCAATTATTTTTACTTAGCATTCTAATGATTGCATAATATTTTCCTCTGGTTGTGATCATTTTTGTTTAAATGGTAGTTGAAGGTGTTATATGTTGATATTTTAAGATTAACATATCTTTTTTCTCTTTCCCTTTCTGTTTTCAAAATGTTATCTGTGTGTCTTTGGCTCTCAGAAGTTGGACTAGGGTTTGCCTCATCATGATTTGCTTTTATTCGTTAGTGGTTGGAATTATAGATTTCTTGGATATATGAGTTGAAATTTGTCATCGGTCTTGGAAAATCCCAAGTTGCTATTATATCTTGAAAAATTGCTACAGCTTAATTTTCTGTGTTCTTCTAGGAACCCTATTACAGATGTATTAGTTATTTCATTGACACATGTGTGCATGTGCGCGCGCGCACACACACACACACACTTATTGGTATATTCAATTTTCCGTTCTGCATTTTAATCTGTATATTTTCTGTTGATCAGAGTTCTCTATACTCATTATTGAATTTTTCAATACTAGTATTTTAATTTGATGATTTTATATAAATTCCAGCTATTTGGGAAAGTCTCCATTTTTCATCTCTCTTCCCCATATATGCCTCCATTTTCCTCTTTAATATCCTTGCCTGATAATTCTAAAATCTGTTTTATTGCCAGTGGGTCTATTTTCATTCTTTTCTATTGACTTTCAGTCATTTCGTCTTTCTCTTGACATGTTTTAATGTTTTGAACGATAGCAGACATTAAACAAAAAGCATTTTTATAGCATCCAGATCAGATTACCTTTCTTCTAGGATGTTTACTCCCTCCTTTGCTTGTTAGATAAGGAAGCTGACCACCTCTGCTTGAGTGTAAGTAGTAGCTTTGGTAAGACTTCCAGCTCTGGTCTCCTCAACCTGTTACTAGGTCACAATCTTTGAGAGTTTCTACCTTAAATGCTTGGTCATTAAAGTGTCCTCTTTCTCCACTGATCTCTGAAATATTACCTCTTACTTTTCATAGCTAATCAACTGCTGAAAACTCCATCCACCTTGCTCAGCCAGGTTTGGTCTACTAATAAGCCCATCAAAGTTTTCCTTCATTTCTGTTACAATGTTTTTTTTTTTTTTTTATCTCTACCATCTCTTTTTGATTTTTTCTTATGATTTCCACCTCTGTTTACATTGCCCATCTGTTCCTGCATGCTGTCTACTGTAGCCATGAGAGCCCTTAGCATATGAATCCTAATTGTTTTTAAATTCCCAATCTGATAATTGCAGAGTCCCTGTCAGTTCTGGTTCTGATGCTGCTCTGTCTCTTCAAATTGTGGTTTGTTTGGTCGTTTGTTTGTGGCCTTCTGGTATACCTTGTAAATTTTTTCTTGATAGCTGGATATGGTGTACTTCAGAACAGGAACTGCTATATGGTGGTGAGCTGTGGGGGAGGGGCGGGTTCTACATTCCTATCCTTAGGGGTCAGTCTTTTAGCCAATCTGTGCCTCTGGACTATGAACTTCACAAGTGTTTCTCAGGTTATTTTACTCCCTGATTAGGTAGGAAAGCAAGGCTAGAGTGGGTGGGGCTTAGGTAGCTCTCTTCCCTAGATCAGTGAGGCTCTGATAATTCCCCAGCAAGTTAGGCTCTGGTTAACTAGTGTCCTTGTGGGCAGGCATTGTTAAGAAGAGTGCTCTGGCATATTTGAAAATGGTTCCTTTTTTCTGTCCCCTTGCCGGAAGGCCAAGGGGATTTTCTCTGATACTCAGGCTCCTGGAGGAAATTCTTGTGGGAACTCTCCTATGACAGGATCCCCCTGGAGTCTATGACTGTCAAACTTGTCTGCTCAGAGCTTCCAGCAGTTTGTCAGTTACAACTCAGGTTTTCCAACCTGCTGCACCGGCTCCCACTCTCAGGCCCTGAGACTGTGCTCCAGGACATCCTGACTCCTGACAGTTGCCTGTCTCTCTCCAAACTTGGGTGCACTGGCTTGCCTGGGTCCTCCCCTCTCTTATGGATCCAAGTATAGACATTTCAGTCTGTGCAGCTTTTTACTTGTCACGATGGGGAGTGGTGATTACCACCCTCCTTCCAGGCAGAACCGAAACTGGAAGTCCTTAGTCTGTAAAGGACTCCATCTTGGCTTTCTAGACCTGTCTCTGACTTTAGAATAAGGCAACTATCAAACATGGAAAGGCTGAAGTGTCCGACTCTGTCCTTTGTTTCTCCTTTTTTAGGTAGAACTTGATCTCCAGTTCTCTAATGTGTGACTCCTTTTTGTCATTCTGTCCCTATGAGACTGGCTAACACTGCTGTTTTCCAGACTCTTGGGTGCTGTGTCTTCCTTTGCATGTGACTTATACCCCACACTCAGACCGGAGGAAAAGAAAAACTGCGGAATGCTGCCGCACATCTCCAAGAGGTTTGCCTTCTTAGGAGCTTTGTTCCCTTAAATCTAAGGGCGCTTCATCTGTCCTTTAAGATTTTAAAGCACACACACATATGTTTAAGTACATTTAAAATTGTCTTTGACTTTCTAATCTTTGCTAGAAACATGGAATTGCTAGATGTCTTTTTATAACTTTTAGAGACGGCTACTTAGATTGTTTCTAACATGCTCATGGACACATTACAATTTTTAAATCAAATTATATGTTCATTGTATTCAAAAAGCTCACCAAGTCTCACTTTCATTATACAGTTCGAAATATTTACAATTTCCATTGTGATTTCTTTTAGAGCCAGGTTATTTAGAAGGGCTTGCTGTTTTCTTAGGTCTTTGAGGATTTTCCAGTTTTCCCATTATTATTGGTTCTAGTGTAGTTCTACTCTGGCCAAATTATTCTTTTTTTCTCCTTCTCTTTCTCCTTCTCCTTCCTCTCCTCCTCTTCCGCCTCCTCCTTCTTCTTCTTCTTATTAACATCATCATCATCATCATCATCATCATTATTATTTTAGACACCGAGAGAAAAGCCATGCAGCAGGGGAGAAGGCTAAAAGGAGAGAGAAAGACGGAATCCCAAGCAGGCTCTGCACTGTGAGCGTAGAGCCCCATCTCACAAACTGTGAGATTTTGACCTGAGCCAAAAGTTTGGTAAATGTTCCAAGCCTCCTGGGAAAGAATACATATTCTTCAGTTGTTATTGGTGATATTCTTTTGTCAATTAGGTTCCATTTTTTTTTAAGTATGTCCTCTCATCTTCTATATCCTTACTGTTTTGTTTTTATATTTTTGCTCTATTACCAAGAGAAAGATCTGAATAGTTTCCACAGATTTGTGGTAGTTTCTATTTCTCTTTCATTTCTCTCAAATTTGAGTCTACATAGAATGAACCTATGTTATTGTACGCATGCAAACTTTGAATTGATGATTCTGACAGATTGACTCTATCATTATGGTGGGGTATCTCTCTTCAGCTCTAGTAATTCTATTTGCCTTAAAGTCATCTTTGATGTTAGCATAGCTATACCAACTGGCTTGTTGCTATTTTGTTTATTTCAGTGTAGTTCCCATATTTTTGAAATACATTGTGTGCTTTTTTAAGATTTTTAAAATTTAAATTCCAGTCAGTCAGCACACAGTGTAATATTAGTTTCAGGTATAGTATACTGTGATTTGATGCTTCCATACAACACTCAGTGCATTTTGCAATGACGTAGATGGACTTAGAGAGTACTATGCTAAGTGAAATAAGTCAGTCAGGGAAAAATAAATACCATATGAATTTGCTCATATGTAGAATTTAAGAATCCAAACAAGCAAGTATAGGAGAAAAAAAGAGAGAGAGGTAAACAAAAAAAAAAACCCAGACTTACCTATAAAGAAAACATATGCTTTTTTAAAATTTAAAGTTTGCTTATTTATTTTGATAGGGAGAGAGAAAACACAAGTGGGGGAGGAGTAGAGAGAGAAGAAGAGAGAGAGAAAATCCTAAGCAGGCTGAGCAGAACCAGATGCAGGGCTCAAATTCACAAACTGTGAGATCATGACCTGAGCCAAAATCACAAGTCATACTCTTAACCAACTTAGCCATTGGGGCACCCCAACATTGTGTGCTTTTTAATTTCAGGTATATCTTTTTAAAACCACATGTATTTAGATTCTAGTTTTTAATCCAGGGTGATCATCTTTTATTTCATTATTTATTTTCCTTAGAGTTACTGGAGTTTTTTATATATTTGGATTTATGTATATGTATTGTGCTATAATTTTTTTCTCTTCTTCCTTGCCTATTTTGGATTGATCAAGTTATTTCAAATTTATGTTTTTCCCCAGGAGATTTTTAGTTGCAGACTTGTTTTTACTCCTTTATTACCCAAGAGACAACATGAATTTTGCCTTAGTAAGATTTGCTATGAAGTGACTGCGTTCACTACTACCCTCAAGATGCTAAAATTTTTAAATAATGTGGCATCCTAGACCCCCTCCTACCTTTTGTTCTATTGTTGCCAAACATTTCAATTATACACATAATTCAAACAACAAACATTATTATTAATATTTTATATATTAGGCTCTTTATTGTTCTTGGTATTTTCTTGCATTTCTATGATTCTGTTCAGGGTAAGAAAGAAAAGCTAGGAATTCAACACAGGAGATAAATCAAAGAAATTGAGAAGGAAAAAAAAGAGTATTAAAACCCATTGATTTACTACTACATGTCAGGGAGTGTGTACTGTGTTAGTGACAATAAAATTAATCATTCATTTCCTGTGTACCGTAAGCCAGGCACTATCCTAACTCTCTACATTCAGTACATTTTCAAAGCTTTAGAAATACCTAGAGTTTGGTTTAGCCCCTCATGAAAAATGGAAATAAGGAAAGTTTACCTTTCAGTCATTATGTATATTGTGTGTCCTTTTATGTGCTAGGAACTGTTTGAAGTGCTGGGAATATACCAAAGAAGTAAACAGGTAAAATCCTGGTCATCCTGGTGGCTACCTTCTGGCCTCGGGAGATAGGCAATAATAACAAAAAAGTCGCTATATGAATGTATATGTTAATATATGAATGAATAGTACATGATGTGAGAAATGATGGTAAGTGCTATGGGGAAAAGTAGACATTTGGTTTGCTATTTTATATAGGATTGTGAGATCACCTCAGGGACAAAACTTTATTTTATCAAATTCCTGAAGAAAGGGTTGCCTGGGTGGCTCAGCTGGTTAAATGTCCAACTTGATCTTGGCTCAGGTCATGATCTCAAGGCTCTTGAGACTGAGCCCTGCAATGGAATCTGTGCTGACAGTTCAGAGCCTGCTAGGGATTTTTCTCTCTCCCTCTCTCTCTGCACCCCCCCCCCAACTGCTCTCTCTCAAAATCATAAATAAACATAAAAAACATATTTCTGAAGAAAATATCAAGCTTTAGAAATCAATAAAGACTCAGAAAAAGTTAAAAATTATAAAAATTTGTAAAACTAACAAAATGCTGAGCTGGTCTCCTCAATTACAAAGATTAGGCTTATTTCACAAGTTCATAGAAGTAGAAAGACTAGAGGTAGAAAATGTTGAGGAAAAAAAAAGCAGGCCAGGAGCTAATTTTACATTTTCCATAACAATATTTTCTAAACCCATCTGTTGGCTTCCCTTATGTCCTCTATGCTACTTCCTTGCTTAATAGCAAGGGAATTCTTATTTCTCAAAATCAATGTACACAAGATGTCCCAAAAATATTAATTCAGTTATAAACTTAAACAGATAAATAAATGCATCTGCCTGCCTATTCATATAGTCAATCTTTTCATGTTCTACATGAAGAAATAAGGATACAGAACTTTAAATTTAGTCAGGGCACCTGGGTGGCTGAGTCATTTAAGCATCTGACTTCAGCTCAGGTCATGATCTCACAATTCTTAGATTTGAGCCCCGTGTCGGGCTCTGTGCTGACAGCTCAGAGCCTGGAGCCTGTTACAGATTCTGTGTCTCCCTCTTTCTCTGCCCCTCCCTCGCTTGCTGTGGTGCTCTCTCTCTCTCTCTCTCTCCCTCTCTCCCTCTCTCTCTCTCCTCTCTCTCTCTCTCTCTTTCTCTCTCTCTCAAACATAAACATTAAAAAATATTTGATTTAGTCAAAGTTCACTTAAGAATCTGTTTTCTTGTAATCAGAGTTGATGAATACCAATTAAAAATGCATACTTTGATGACAAAGACCAGTGAACGTTGCTTTTATGTAGGGAAGTGTCAACTAATGAAAGCCCAAACTGCAAGCTGCATAATAAAATGTGTGTTTACTTGAGGTCTTAGGGATTGCAATCAGGGAGACACAGATTCCACCAAACTTGAAAGGAAACTCCAGAGAGACACAGGAGGTTAGAGATTTTGAAAAGAAAGGAGGAAATTTGTGTTGTTTTGAATAAAATGTGATTGGTATAGCTACAGTTAATACTAATCTATGTGTAATTGATTGCTAGATTAATGTTAGGCACAAAGTCCATTTATGTCCATTTTAACATACAGCAGGTGCCTTGGTTTTTAGCTGTGTTTAGTAAAAATTCTGAGAATTTGAGACAGAAGACATGCATCATCCCCGCTTCGTCAATGTCCTCATGACTTCATTTTCTATAACCCCGTTGAAAAGCATTTTCCATTTTATTCTCTGTATTATGAGAGGAAATATAAATTGTAGGTGTTTTTTAAACTTTATGTATTTATTTTGAGAGAGAGAAAATACCCAGCAGGCTATGCACTATCAGCACAGATCTCAACGCGGGGCGCAAACTCACAAACTGAGATCATGACCTGAGCCTAAACCAAGAGTTGGACACTCAACCTACGGAACCACCCAGGTACCCTTCTAATTGTGTTTTAAAACATATCCTATTGTCTGTATGTCCTATGTCTGTATGTCCTCTATCTCCCCCAAAACCTTTTTGAAACATTGTTTATTTGTTTAATTTTTTTTGAAAATATTTTACATGGCAAGAATCTCATTGCAGTGGAGAAGTGAGAGAGGGCAGAACTAATGAAAGAAGCTGGATTCCATTGAAGAGTAATATAGTGTGCAATAGGGAAAGTTGTCACATAAATTACAGAACACCCAGTTAAACATATCAAATAAAAATGAGATGAACAACAAACAAGTCCCAAGTATTGCATGGGACACACTTATACGAAAAAAGTATTTATTTTTATCAAACTTAACTTAAAATTCTGGATTTCTGTTTGTTGAATATGACAACCCTCGCCGTGAAAACAACTCATAAAATGACCCAGAAATAGAACCAATTTAACAGAAAGAGAACTGACAGTCAGAAGGAAAATAGAGACCCATGAAATATGCCATCTTACTACTTCCCGTGGCTTCAAGAGTTTCGAATGTCTAAAAGTACTAGATGAGGTGTTAGAGGTTTGGGAAGGAAGGGACAGAGACAATCAAATCTAGCTATTGAGTGTGGGGGCTGGAAATTTCACTTGAAGTTTGAATTATTTTTACATAAAAATACTTTATAATAACATTCTTTCCTCTGAAAGCAGTAAATTGATTGAGTTTTCTAACTTTAATTAATTGATTGAGCTTTATTATCTCTCTCTTGTCTTAATCTCTTTCCATAAACACTTTGGGAGATACTTTCAGCTCTATTTTTCTGTTTCACAGAGGCAAATCCACACACAAGTGCAGTGTGCTCATGACAAATCACCCTTGAAGGCCACCTACCTACCTGATCTCCAAAAGATTCTAGATAGAACAGTTTTAATAAGGATTGTTGATCGTTATGGTGGCTCTTTTAGAATTTAATTATGATCTATTTAATTACAAGGCATATTCTAGAAAGCATCCCATATATTTATCCGTTGATATTTTCAAATATAAATAAATATACATGTATAAAACCAGGCTGAAGTTATATGCATAGAGTAAACATGACTTAATGATATTTGTGGGCAAACTCTTCCATCTTTGAAACCATATGGTAGAACAATAATGGTGTGTTATGTGGACAGAGACTTTAGGTTAAAAAGTGTTTATTTACGTTGCTTAAGATGTAAGAACAAAACAAAGCAATAAGGAAACACAGAAAGAATTTTACAGAATTATACCTTTCTATTGGTACCATGTTGAAATGATTAAAACACTGACTCAGATTACTCTGACGTGCAGTATTATTCATTGAATATATTCACTGATTGTGTTTATCACTTAGTTTTACTGAAGAGAGCTGAGAAAGGTGATCTCAATCTATAATTAGGCTTAGATTATTCATTTTTTATTTTCCAATGTCATAATGAATTTCCCATTCGTATAAAATTGCATCATATGAGTTAAGTATTTAAGTTTTTTCACAACTAAAATAAAAACACACAAAACGAGAAAAGCCAAAGCTATATAGAAGGGACTATAATTATTAGTAACTGTCAAGTAGGCATTAACAAACTTGTTTTTACACAGCAATAGAGGCTTTGAGTACACTAAACTTGTCAAAAATGTTTAAAGGCAGTTTGCATTTATATTCTAGTGCACTGCTTCTAAAGGTCGTTTTTCTAAAGAAAATGACAAAAAGACAAAGAAGATCCATTTATTCACATATTACCCTCTCATCAAAACCAGGACCAAATTGCCACAGGGGAATACGATATTGGTGACATTTTCCAAGACAGTGAGATCTATTTCACCTGGAACTTTTAAAGTCTCCTACTTAAAAGGTAGAAGAAAAAAAATAATAGCTAACATTTAATAGTTTGCCTACTCTGTGTTTATATCCTTCAGGTTCTCCACAGGAAATAGATTTCACATTTAAACAAGGTACATTTGAAATACGTCTGAGGAAATATTGAAGAAAACACTATTTACCAAATGTGGGCAGTTAAAGAATACCATGAAGGTTGACTGTAGTACATCAGGGTTAGCAAGAATGTGAGTAGCTAAGGCTCAGATCTGAAGAGGCAAGAAGATGAAGCAATTACTAGAACCTGGAAAATGGAACCGTAGTCGTAAGGAGGGACTCTGAGGGAGCAGCTGAGGTGTTTCACAGGCTTTGCAGGAGTCAGAATACAAACCCCAATCTCAACTTCCTCTTTCCATCACACCTTTTGCAGATCTTTCCCACTGGTCACACCCAGCCCTGTGGCAAAGGAGCTCTTTGAGGCCTCCGTCTACTTAGTTAACTTCCCAGGAAACAGAACCCAGCACCACCCACCTCTTTTGTTTTTCAATATCTATTCTTGTTCTTTTTCTGGATGAAAAAATTTGTGTGCCCATACAACATATTTCATTTTATCATATTTAATCACAGATGATAGCACTACAGATATATTCCCACCTAATATATAAAATTTTAGCCACCGTCATTGCTTTTTGTAAAATAGTTTTTTTAAGTGTATTTATTTTGAGAGAGGGGAAGGGGTAGAGAGAGGAGGAGAGAGAGAACCTCAATGTCTGACAGTACAGAGCCCTATGTGGGGCTCGACACATGAACCATGAGATCGTGAGCCAAAATCAAGAATCAGAAGCCCTAACCCACTGAGCCACCCAGCCACCACCATAGATAGTGACATCTAGAACCCCAGGCACCACCATTTCTTAACAAAAGGAGGAGGGAAAGAAACAATTAATATAAAAGTTGCCTTTAACAGTCACAGTTCTGTAACTTCCATCTTTCAACATGTGACAGGTAAGGTAGATGATTCATTTTCAGAAGTACCAAATAAAAGCTGTGCTGTCTGATTAAGTGCAGGTTTACCACCTATTGGAAAGATGTACCAACCGTGACCCCCCACCCCTTGGTATCCTATATCCTTAGACACTTCACTTCCTGGTTCTTCTTTGCCTCTAAATTTTGTGGGCTGATTCATGGGCTTTGCAATAAGCATGCACCAAAGATCAAAGAGAGGCAGGACTGAAAGTCTCTGTGTCACGTCAGGGAATGTACATTTTTTTCAATCAGACCACTTTTTGCCTCACCTGGGCAGAAGCAATCTCCAGGTAAGGCTGTAACCTCTGTGGTACTCAGCCAATAGGGAATCAGGGGAGGGACTTGCCCGCTAGGAGATAAATGTCTGCTGCAACTACCAGGGCGTGCCTGTCCGTCAGACAACTGCTCTTGTAAGAATGTTGATTAAAGCCTCCCTTCACTGCCTGCGTTCTGCATCCCTCCTTGGACTGGGTCCGTGAGCTTCTTTCTCACAATTATCCATTTAAGGCCCCTCTTATCCTCTGCAATTACCTAAAATGGATGAGATTCTCTACCAAGTGGGGGGCCCAAACCTTTTTCCTGGGATCAGAATCTTTTCTGGCTCTGTCTTTACTAGACCACTACAGTGTTCCATTGACTATCACTGAGCAAGGGGGCTTGAAAAGGTACTAAAAGCCAGTGAATCTTCTGGTTCCAGGCATTGTCTTCCTTGTCCCATTGTGTAGCAGGCATCAATTTTCTCCTTGATAATGAAGATCAATCAGTTCACCAGGAGGGTGACTCTTTTTCTACATGGCATGAATCCACAGAGAGCAATTTCAGTTTCTTATTTAAAGGAGTGTTACTGCGTTCACTGGTACAAGCATTTCTTCCTTGGACATTAGGACTTCTAACGCCACTAAAATCAAAGTCACAGAGAAAAGAAGCAAAATTTTTTTTCCATGAGCTACTTTGTCTAATAGTATGAACAGTCTCACCTCTAACCTCTTAGTTTCTACATCCCATCTATCTAGTTTTTTAGTGATGATAACATCGTATAGTGGCGTTTGGTGTCTGGCATACGCTACATGATGAATGGAGAATACTATGACTTCCTTCCCAGCAGGGCTGTAACTGAACTTTTAGCAACTTGTTCCCCTATTCTAAAAGCTAGCTGTAATTGAATCATAGGCATATGCTAAGTAAGTGAATTCCATGGATGCCAGCTCATTGTCAGCACATTGGTATGTGGTGTATTATAAAAATAGATATCATAGATATGGATATCTGACAGTCCCTGGATAATGTCACTGACACAAGGTGTTACAAGGAGGAATGCACATTTGCATCCTAGAAATATATCTAGCCCTGTGTGGGGATAGATATGATGATAGAGGCCAATGTGGTCAGCCTTCTACCAAGTGTCTGGCTACTCTTTTGGAAACTAATAGTATATGAGGTGATCGTAATTAACCTCTGGGGTCTGGCAATAGCCAACCAGATCGGCGTTGGTATAATCATAAGCCATAGAATTCATGCATAGCCTTTGTACTAACCTTCATGAAGTACTTGGTATATGAATCTGTGAAGCAAGCAGAAAACTACCTGGGAAAGAACCAATGGCATCCATCTGAAAGGTCATAGTCTTCATCCTTTTATTTAAAGCCTTCTCAGAAATGGATCTTTCTGATGTTCAACTACAGCAAACCCAATTACCTTCAACATCGGTGCCTATCCCCAGAAGTCCATTCAGTTACCTATTGCCCAGACTTATCACCACTCCGGCAAATTATGTTCATTCCAAAGCTTTGATCCACCTTCCAACGCATCAGCTAGCATCGGTGTTTTTCTCAGACGGTCTCTCCTTCTGCATGAAGGGGACAAACTGATCTACGTCCCCAAGTCTGTCCACTGGGAGGATTTCCCTTTATTGTAAATTCAGGCCTTCCCTGAATGCAGCTATATTGCAGAAGCCTTCCATTTCCAGAGAATGTCAGCACACTGCGCGGGTGTATGTTTTTCCTCTGACACAGGTGGTCATAGGAAACTCCTTGTACTGCATCAGTAGTGATTCACAGGCGAGGCAATAAAACAGACAGATCAGTTACTGTGCGTGTCTAAGGTGTCCACTTGTGTAGTGAACTTGCTCCTTCTGGTCTGGCTCTGTTATGTTCCTACACACTTGGTCTCCAGTTTTCAGTAGATTTTGGAAATACATCCCCAATTTTATGATTTAGTGTATTGGATAATGCCCAAATCACCATGGGCATTTTAGGTCACACTTTTACATGGCTCTTTATTATTAGGAGGGTGGATTCTAGAGACAGTCCGGAGGCAGTTTTTCAAATGGCCTCGGAGGTTGGCAGGTGGGACATTTGATAGTGGAAATATAAAGATTACCTGAGTGAGGGGACTTCTTGATGTTGAACCCGTAAAACTTTTATTCCTGGGAAAATAGAGCATGGCCTTTGTATAAAACTTGAATCTGAGCCATAGTTTTTTCTTGAGGCCTGCCAGAGTCCCTGTTTTTGTTTGTTTGTTCTCTGTTTGTTTGGTTTGGTTTGGTTGCTGTTGTTTTCCTACTCCAGTGAGTGGCAACTTTCTCTATAAAGGTACAGATATTAGGCCTCATGGGTTATCCAGTCTCGGTCACACCTCTCCACCTTAGTTGTAGCATGAAAGCATCCACAGACAATAAATAAAAGAAGTTTAACTATATGCCAATAAAAGTGGCTTTACGGACATAGAAATTTCAATTTCATGTAATTTTCATGTCATAAAATTTTTCTTCTTCTTTTGGTATTCTGAACTATTTAATAATAGAAAAACTTCTTCATTCTTAGGCCACACAAAAGCAGATGGGCCAGATTTGGCCTGCAGACTGTAGCTTGGCAACTCCAATCTACAGGGTTGTGAGGCCTAAGTGGCAGGGCAGCTTAAATGACAGGCTAGACCTGCTGAATGTGTTGCTCTTGACTCTCAAACTCACAGTTTTATAGGACACCCTATAAAAGTATTGAAGGAAGTAGCATACCAAAATGTGGTGTGAGTTTCCTTTAAAATTCAAAGACACCATGAAGCATGGTGTCTCTCTCTTAGTGGCAGGTGATGTGACAATGTACCCATCACTTAAGAAAGGATATTCTGCTGTGACAAAGAACCACAGACGCAGCAACTCCACCAATGTGGCGGGCCCCGAACATTCATAGAATTTATCTCCCATTCTCAGGTTTACATGAATCCTACTGGCCCATCTAGAATGTTTACTGCTCTCTGAACACCATATCTGTCTGGCATAGTATTTTCAATATAAGTGAGAAGCACAGAAGATGTTCTGTGATATATCAAGAAGATCAAGGTCCCTCTAGACTCTAGGATACCAAAAGAGCCAAAGAGCTGACAGAGGCCTGTGACAGCACAGTAAATGTATACTGCTGTCTCTGACACATAAATCCAAATGGCTTCTTATTGTGTTTGCTTACAGAAAAGAATTTCTTCAAATGCCATTTTATTAGCTGCACATCTGCTGATTTACTTTAGTAATGATAATCTCTCTGGAACGACCGAAGTATGGCAGAATTTACTCATCTTCCTCTGTGTAATAGATTATATAAACAGTCCAGGCATGATACAGTGGTTAAATAGAGTCAGGAATCCAGGTCTTTCCATGAGTGAATGGAATATTCCTGGGTGTTGGGTGTTTTTATCTGCATAATTCACCACTAAGTCTGTATCTTATCTAGTAGGAAAAAATAAAAAGAAAGTGAAGGGTATGTCCATTCCTTTTAGTGGGATATATTGGGAAATAAACACATTGCTTCTATTAAATCCCATTGGCCAAAACGTGATCACCAGTCAGTCCAGAACTAGCAACAGGAAGGGAGGCTGGGTAACATATCTTTAGTTGGCTCCTGATGTATCTAATTTATTTATTTTTATTTTTTAAACATTTATTCATTTTTGAGAGACAGAGAAAGACAGAGCAAAAGCAGGGGTGGGGCAGACAGAGAGAGGGAGACACAGAATCCAAAGCAGGCTCCAGGCTCTGAGCTGTTAACACGGAGCCCAACGTGGGGCTCGAACTCACGAACCCTGAGATCATGACCTGAGACTAAGTCAGCCGCTTAACTGATTGAGCCACCCAGGCACGCTAATTTATTTTTATATATAAACATTTTTTAGAAAATTGCAAGTTCTTGTCCATATAGCCAGGATTCATTCACAGATATAACTAGGTTTTAACATAATAATTGAGTATCTTATTGGATAATAGAATACTAAAACTAGAGAGAAATTTGATATGATTTAATCCTACATCTTTTGCATAAGACTAGAGTGAATCGCAGCAAAAAAGAAAAGTTATGTGACATAGCAGAACTACCTCCTGGCAGCACTGGGACTATATGTCACTACTCCAGCTTCACAGTCCCTCCACTCGCTCCTGTTTCTCACCATGTGACACCTCCCTTTTGTGTATGGAGAAGAAGATGGGTGGTGCATCGTCTGGCAGCTACAATCTAACCCCCAGGAACTAATAATCTAATAAGAAGACATGTATGCAAATAAGGATAAAGAGAAACATAATAAAATGTGATTTCATAAAATACTGAAACACACGAAAAGTATTGCACTCCCGTTTGTGAAGGATAGGACGTTCAATGCATGAGGTATCTGTTGAATCAAGCACATCTTTGTAATAAGACTATATTAATTGTAACTTTAAAAATAATAAATGTTCTCTAAAATATTTCAAAGTATTTTACATTGGGCTACATAGTACTAGAAGGGTAAGCACCAAAGTTCAATAGGATAGAATTTGGGGTTCCTGGGTGGCCCAGTCGGTTGGGCAATCGACTTCAGCTCATGTCATGATCTCATGGTCTGTTGGTTCGAGCCTCAGTGTCAGGCTCTGTGCTGACAGCTCAGAACCTAGAGCCTGCTTCAAAGTCTATGTCTCCCTCTCTCGCTTCTCTCCCACTGGTCTTCTCTGTGTCTATCAAAAATAAATAAACATTACAATTTTGTAAATAAGAAAGAATTTAATTTATAATAATGTATTGAAGACTTAATTAGTAGCATGTCTTTATATTCCCCCCAAAATGCTAACAGCATTTATTTACATGGTCTGCATCCATCATGGTCATGCACTATTCAAAGTACTGAGTCTCAAATGGTGAATGCCACAGAATTCCGTCTCCAGGGAACTAAAAGGAGTTTAGAAGCCTCAGTGAGTCAATACACATAAAGTGCATCTATCATGCCTGGCATATTGGAAATGCTATAAGAGTGTGGATATTTCAGTATTGTTTTTCAGTACTATTCAGTAGTATTGTTTTTCCTCATAATGAATATTCACATCTATATAATTCTGTTGGTATTTGATTGGCCACTGCTAATCATCAAGACCTCCACAATGTTTCTTTGAGTCATGTTTATGTCCACATGTAAATTTTCTTATATGGATAAATATATTCATTCATTGGTCATTTTTTATGAACTTCGTGTGTTGGTAACTGTATTATGGTATGGATTCTATATCACGTACTTACAGCAGTTGTATGAGATAGGGAGTGAATTATAAAATAATAATTTATAAAATTTTGTAAATACGGTGTATGTCAGATTTACAAAGGTATGGCTAATTTTCTTTTGGGAATAAAATTTGTCATATATTTTTTTGGAGTGTGGCGCATGAACTGAAACTTAAAAGACCAACAAGTTCTTGCCAGACACATAGGTCAGGAAGGGGAGGGGAGGGGTAGGGTGAGAGCAGAGCTTGTACATTCCACGGGAGGAGGCAACAGTGAAGAAAAGCACGGGGGAGCTTTAAATATTTATGGCGTGGGATACTGTTCTGTACAGGGAATGCAAAATCTGGTTCTTGAAATACCTTATATGCCAAGGTAGGGAGTTTGATTTCTCCTTTAATCAAATAGAAACTACTTAATGGGGAGTAAAATGACAAGACTTGTCCTTTAGAAAAATTCTATATCTGTATGAGGTAAAGGTTAGAGAGTGGCAAAATTGAGAGCAAGGAAACTCATTATATGACATTATTGAAGTTTAAAAGATGAAAAGTCTATGAAGCAAGATAGTAGGCCCTGGAAAAAGATTTTCTTAAAGACACATATAGCCACCGAGTCTCAGACTGAATTTGAGACACATTTTCAGTCATTTGGGAAACAAAATATAAAGAGTAGGATATCTTATAGATAAATTTTGGTGCAAATTTGGATAAACAGTAAACAAACAAATGCGTATAGATGTATGTGTGTGTGTATGTATAAATTGCAACATCATAAAGAGCCCTAATATATTTTCTTTTCAACTATTGAGGGCATAGAATATTTTTCAGTTTTGTCAAAATAATTTTTGGTATGATGTGCTGGCAGTATTCGATCTAAAACATATTTCAGCTGATTTTCCTCTAGGTTTTCATGATTCGTGGCAAAGTCATTTCAGGTGTACTGTTACTGCCACTGATATTTAACTTAACATATTGTTAATGAATTTATTCTAAATATTAAATGGTTGGGTTTTGTCCATAGAACTGATAAGATATGACAGAGCAGGTCTCACTTGCCATCATTGTCACTGACCTTTAACGCTGACTTGAAGAACCTCTCCTTTTGGAGAAAAGAGAGATGTTCGGCCTGAAATCATGGCCTTTGTTCACAGCCCAGTAACCACTTTGTCAATTACAGTCCGCAGAAATAACCTATTCTTTATAAATAATAGAAAATTTAGTTTCCAAATTCCTAAGAAATGTCCCCACTATCCCTCCCCTGTTCTTAGTTACTTTTTGATTTGGTCGTATAAGAAATCTTTTGAAATATTTAATGAAAAGTTACATGAAAAGTGGAAATTGGGGATCAAGTTTATGTGTAAGACTTTATTCAAAAATCATTAAGGGGTACCTGGGTGGCTCATTCAGTTAAGGCACTTGATCTCAGCTTAGGTCAACCCTTGATCTTGGCTCAGGTCATGATCTCACAGTTGATGAGATTAAGCTTTATTCAGAGTCTGCTTGGGATTGTCTCTCTCCCTCTCTCTTGGCTCCTCCCCCATTCATGCTGTGTGTGTGTGTGTGTGTGTGTGTGTGTGTGTGTGTGTGGTGTGTGTGTGTGTGTGTGTGTGGTGTGTGTGTCTCAAATTAAATAAATAAATGAAGTTTAAAGAAATCATTGAGGGCCGCTTGGGTGGCTCATCAGTTAAGCATTCGGCTTAGGCTCAGGTCATGATCTCGCCGTCTGTGAGTTCTAGCCCCACATTGGGCTCTGTGCTTACAGCTAGCTCAGAGCCTGAATCCTGCTTCAGATTCTGTATCTCCCTCTCTTTCCTCCCTCTCTCTCTGACCCTCCCCTGCTTGCACTGTCTCTCTGTCTCTCAAAAATAAATTAAAATCATTAAAAAAATTTTTTTAAATAAAAAAGGAAAGAAATCATTGAAATTGAATAGTAAAACAGAAAACTGTCGTTTCCACTTGGGATATTCAAGAAAGTCTTTATTGGATTAGATAAAATTTGAAATAGATTTTGGAGGAAGGAAGGAATTTTTCTAGAATACACACATCTTGTGTATAAATCATCCTAGAAGCTGAATCAATATGTAATAAACACAAGATGAAATCAGTGGGCAATATTTAATAAATTATAATTTTATTGTATTAGAGTGTTCAAAAGGGAAAATTTAGATAAAATTGGAAGGGCAGTGGAGATTAAATTATAGAAGCTTTTGAATTGCAGGCCTAAGAATTTTAATATTGTTTAGACAACAAGAAATCTAGGTAGTTTTGTGAGCAAGGAGGCAACATGATTAAAGAGGCTTTTTAATATGATACCAGTGGCATTTATGCAGGATAAATTGATAGGAGAAGAAAACAGAGTTTGGCACAGCTGTCCAGAACATTTCAAATTTCCACATATGAAGAGATAGGGCCTAAACTTAACACTTGTAAGAAATAAATGTTAAAAATAATTCAAAGTCATCAAATGATATCACAATTAATGTTTACTGAAAATAAAATAAAGAATAGGTTTTTAACTATGGGTTTAAGGTGTTAAAACTGCCAGGCCATACACTCTGTGCTTGTGAATAATGGTAAGAAATGAGATTATTTAAACACATTAGGACTGAGTTATTCACAAGAAATAAAAGTTAAAATATCCTTAAGAAATGTATATTTAGAACTCAAATAAGCGGTACTGGAAATATTAAGATGAGGAAGTACTGTAAGGACACAGGTCTGAATCAAACTGACCTTGGAGGCCTAGGTGTCAGTTTCTCAGAACCATTAGACAATAGACGGGCACATGTTGCCCAAGGCAGGAGCGACCACCCTTGTAACACCCAATCAGGAAGGGCCAGCTAACACCCTTAACATTTCTAAGGGTGTGCCTAGAGATAGAAGCTATGCCCTACGCGAGGGTCCTGGGTCCACTCTGTAATTGGTCAATACTCTAAATGTTGTGATTGGGTCCCACCAAAAGTAATGAATACTCTAGGCAATGTGAATGGTTAAGCCTGCTGTCAATAATATCATATAATAATGATTGGATCACTATACCTGTGTCACAATTTCCTGTAACTCCCCCTTCCCAAACTCATAAAAGCCCTACCCTGCCTTTGTTTGGGACTCTCTGCATGGATCCACTGTGTTGGTGAAGTCTGTGAGCCTGAGCTTATAAGCCCGTAATAGTAAAGCCCTTTGCTTTTGCATGGGTGACTCGGTCTCCCTGGCAGTTTCTGGTTTTTGAGGACAATATTAGAAACTTGGGTATAACAGTACTATGACATATTTGTGGGGGGGGGGGGAAGATGTGATATGCTATAAAGAAAGAAATAATCAAGAAAAGGGGTACACTGTAACTCTGATCATTTTCCCGCCCCCCAGGCTACTAAAGGAGTCTATGTATTTGTCATCAACAAAAAGCTTTTGTTTTTGTTTTCATTTTCAAATTCTTGTCAATCAACTCATATATAGTCATAAAACTCATAAGTCATTACCCCCAGAAGAAGGAATGCTGGGAGCCATTTCTGAAGGAAGGCAGGTTTGCAAGGCCTCCCACCATCAGATGGAGACTGGCATCTACCCCAACTCAACCCCCATTCAATTTCTGCTTGAGCACTGACCCCCAAGGTGCCTGACTGATATCAGAAGTGGCTTGCCTTCTTATGTTAAAAATATGTGAATTGTACCTTGCGAAAAAACTTGTTATAAGAGTTTCCTCTTTTGTGCTTATAGGAGCAAATGTTACATTTCCTGAGAAAACCTGTTTTTCTTCCCCTTGGAAAACAGGCTCTTGACCCCAGCTCACAAAGACTTAACTCTTGCCTTTGCTATGCTAAAAACTTTGCCTTGTATTTGAATGCTAAAGATCCCTTCCTATCCTATATGATAAACATCTAGTCATGGACTTCAATCACTATTGATAAAGGTTATGCATGAGTCTTCCACCTATCTATGTTCTGGGAAATTTTTACATACCAAAGAATTTGTTATCAGAAATTATTGTCTAAGGCAATTGCCACTCCTGTTTTGTACCCCATACATTTTTTCAATAAATAAAGCTGACTCTCAGATAAGGGTAGAGACTTCTGCCTGAAGAGAGAAGCCAAGGCTCACTCACTCTCTTTCGCCAACACCATCACCGTCCATCCTTCAGGGAGCCCTGGACCTGCTGGAGCTGGACTCCGGCAAAGTAAGGAAAGAACAAGTATTCTTTTTTTCTCTTTGTGTTTTTATTACTCAGACAGAGAGAAACAGAGCATGAACAAGGGAGGGACAGAGAGAGAGGGAGACACAGAATCTGAAGCAAGCTCCAGACTCCAAGCTCTCAGCATGGAGCCCAATACTGGGCTCAAACCCACAAACCGTGACATCATGACCTGAGCCGAAGCTGAATGCTCAACTGACTGAGCCACCCAGGTGCCCCCCAAAAAGCAAATATTTTTAGCAGTTAATGAGGTAATGTGAGGTGAAGAAATCATCTTAAAAATAAGGAAATTAATTTGAAGTGAATAAATTACTATGCCAAAAGGCATAGTCATAAGTGATTTAGTTAGTAAAATATAGTGATGTCAAGGAAAAGATAGTAGATTTTCACATTCTAATATATTTTTGATTGATTTATTTTAGCAGGAGGTGCCTAAGTATGTTTACTTAGTGACAATTACTAAAAACTAATAAAATAACAAATCCATTTTCATTCACCTTTAGGAGAAATGCAGACTCATTTTCCATAAGTCTAATAAGGAATAGAGGCTATGATGTCAACAGAAAAGGTAATAATAAGAAAACCAGTCTTGTTAACAAAATACCAACTGACAAGACATTTGTGGAGTGTGTTACGTTTTGTTTTGTTTTGTTTTCCCAAAATTTAGCACCTTTAAACAATATCTATTTATTATTCCCAGAGTTCTGTAGGGCAAAAGTCCAAGCTGGCTTAACTAGTTTCTCTGCTAAGGATCTTACAAGGCTGAAACCAATGCAGGTAAACTCATATTTGGAAGTTCTGAGGAAGAATCCACTTTAAAGCTCATCCAAAGTGTCATCAAAATCCAGTTCCCTGTAGCTAGAAGCCTTAAGTCCCTGTTTCCCTGTTGGCATCAACTGGTGGCATGTATGAGCCCACAGAGTCAACTTTCTAGTTCTCTCCACACAGCCTCCTACATATTCAAGCTGCCAATGCTGTGCTACAGGCAATTCCCCGGACTTGCTCTGCTGCTTCCTTCCAGCTAGGAAAAAAAAAAAATTTAAGGGCTCAGATGATCAAATTGCAGCCTCTTAGACAATCTTTTTGATTAACTCAAAACTAATTGCTTAGTAACCTTAACTGCCCTGACAATTCTCTTTGCCATACAATATAACATAATCACAGTCCCTAAAATTAGAGAGCGAAACCACGGGCAGAAAGCACATTTTGAAATTCTGCCTACCACGTGGAATAGTTGTTTGACTCTTATAACAGACTTAAAATTTTCAAGATCGCCTGAACGTAAGATTTTTATGACTTTGCTATGCATATTTGCCCTATTAGCTTTACAAACCTCATTGTCTTAGGTGTTAATTCTTCTTTTGTTTGGTATCTCACTACCTTGATGTTTTGCTATAACTCAGAGATTTATTGGCTGTTTATTTTTGTTTTTGAAAATACCTGTGCAACAGGTGAGAGTTATTGGGATAAAGGTAGTATTTGGTCTTGTGGGTGTTGATAGGCCCCCCTCAAGGTGGTTAGTACTCCCTTGGAGCACCACCTTACAACTTAGCCCAAATGTCTAACTCACTGCTTCAGTCTTTGGCCAAGTGCCCTAGTCAGCTAAGCCCAAGAAAGGTCAGGTCATGTGGCTGCTCAAACAAAGTGGCTCCATGTGGCTCCAGTGGCTCTCCCTCTAGCCTTTGGGGTCTCCCAAGCTTTCTCGACTTAAGCACATTCTTCTCTTGCTTATGATCTTTTTTCCATAAAATTTTTTTCTCAATATCTCCAACATTACCTGCTTTCTAGCTCTCTGGAACTCCTCAACATGGTATCCTTCCTTGTTGTGTTGAGATATGAGTTTATTCTGTCATTTCATAAGGTTTTAAAGGAATAAAAGGATTATCATTTTGATCCTATTCTAGAGCTTTCACTGGATAAAAACCAAATAAACAAAGAAAAACACCTTAATGTAGCAAGAACGACAAAGAAGTATAAGACATGATTCTTTGCTTTTGAGATCAAGATATATTAGATAACGAATTTACTCATTTGAGTCATACATTTAGTAAGTACCTACTCAATTTCAAGTTAAGTTGTGGTACTTAGGAAATGAAAATCAATATTGGCACAATCCCTGCCCAAACAGAGGTTACCAACTGAATCTGATATGCAAAAATAGACACATATTTATAAATAAGCAAGATAAGTATCATGAAAGGCAGAGAATAGCAAGCTACAGAAACACACTGAATATTACAGTATCCTAGATAAGATTGAGGAGGAGATGTTTGCGAAAGAACCGCCCTTCTAGTCTGAGATGTGAAAACACACAAGAAAAGAGTTTGTCTGGTAAGGCTAATATTCTAGGGAGAGATGTTTTGTCTGTTTTGAAGGGCCATCCCTGTGGTTACGTAAGTTTCTTTGACTCTGGCCCTACCATTTCCAAAGTCTTGCAGTCTTCAGCAGATTTTCAGTTAACCGTCGTGATACTGATGCACGATATTGACTTCTTCATAGTAATAGTAGTTCCAAAAGTGAACCCATGCATTCTTTTAATAAATTATTAAATACATGAGAACAATTATATGCCAAGTTTTGTGGAATTATATGAATGTGTGCTTATAAAAACATAAGAAAAAAATAGAAACAAAAAAGAAATGTTATCCCTAAAAACTTAGGCAGGCAATAAATGATAATACCTTAATTAATTCTTTTGCTTCACCTTCAGTTTTTAAAGGAAATAAAATTTCTGAAGATATTATAGAATTCACTGAGAGGATCACAATAGTTCCCAAAGGAATCAAATTACATCCTAACTCTATGGCTGAAAAATAAAATCACAATTCTTTAGTAATCCAAGAAAGGAAATACCTTTATAGAAGAATTTCATCAAGTAAAGGTTTTCTTTCCTTATTGAATCTGAGCTGTATTTAATCAAGGCCTGTGCAGACTGCCAAGTTACTTTTTTTTATGTTTAACAAGGAAAAAGGCCTCCAAAAATAGACTTCTGTTTCTTAGTACACTCTCAGTCACTGACATTTCAAATCTCAACTAAGATTGTATTCTAACAGATTTATTCAAGTGGAGGGCATAAAGAATATTCCATACAACTAAAAAAATAACATTAGCTTAACAAGAATGATCAGTTTATGCTCTCTGTATATTAAAACAGAAGGAAATAATAGATCCTATTAAATAGACTTATTTATATATAACTGAAATACAAAGAACTGCACATATTTAATGTGTATATTTCATGAATTTGCACATATACAAATACCTGTGATACCATAACCACAATTGAGACCATAGATCTTTCCAGGAGAGCTTTCTTTCCTTTGTTTTAGTTTTTGTTACATTTTATTTATTTTTGAGAGAGAGAGAATGAGAGAGAGGAGGGGAGATACATAGAGAGAGAGACGGAATCTAAAGCAGGTTCCATGCTGTCAGTACAAAGCCCAAAGCAGGGCTTGAACTCAAGAGCCATGAGATCATGACCTGAGCCAAAGTCAGACACTTAACTGACTGAGCCACTCAGGTGCCCCCAGGAGAGTTGTTTTGTGTCTCTTTTGCTATGTGTGTGTTGGGCTGGGGTTCTGCACTCTGTTGCAGATGAAACAGATCTGTTTTTCCGTCTTTATAGAAATAAAAGTTCCCTCTAGATGATCCAGTATCTTCCTAACAATGCAACCAGCATTTGGACTACCTCTTGATTACCTTTCAGTGCCAAGTAAAACTTTGTTTCCCAACACCCCACTAAGAGTATACCGGACTGTGACTAAGAATGCACCCAAATGAACATATGTCTGAATGAGCTCTGCAACAGAAATAGATCAGATATTGAGACTCGCACGACAAATAACATGCAATAGTACATACAACCTATTTTATAGCAATTATATTTATGGAACCAATTCAAACACGAAATTATCCAGGGTATCTTTTTGAATGAAGAAATTACATGAAAAAACTGCACGTGTCCTCAGGATTTGGCTTAACCTTGCAAAAATGTACTGACTGTTCGCAGATTATTTTTTCATATGTGAGAAATATATATGGTTAAGTAGGTGTCAAATTTAATAAGCAAAAGCTCTGTCATGGCTCTTCTCAAAAAGAATAGTATCTCTCAAAAGGATTTAGAAAAAAGCTCTAGTCATTACAGCAAACTACCACCAAGAGAGTAACATTTGAACCACACAATGCTTTGATAGGGTTCATTTTGTTGTATTTGTTGTATTTCATCTATCCATTGTATCCATTGTAAGATGGACCATTATTTTACCATTTATGCCATCTTTAAGGAAAGAAAAACTCTACCAATTAAAAACAACTCAGTGTTTTAATAGTAGTCTTAGTTGATGCACAGAACAGGCACATCACTTTTCATCTATTCTGGGCATTTGGCAACAGGACCTGCCTTCACTGAGCTGCACTGTGGTGAGTAATATACTATCAATTGCAACAACAGAAGTTGAACAGCTTCTTGAGGGCATCTTTCTTTCTAAGATCCTATGAATATTTGGTTGTTGATGGCAAGAAAATAAGGAATTATAGCCATTTCTATCATGATAAATGTTCCTCGAGTATCAAATTTATTCCCCGCTGATCACTTTTTATGCCTTCCCGAATGCACAGTAACTTGTCATTTAATGCCATATCATGGAGTAATTCTTTAAAGATATTTTACTTTATTTATTTAAAAAAAGTTTTCTAATGTCTTTATTTTATTTTGAGAGACAGAGCAGAGAGCGAGCCGGGGAAGGATAGAGAGAGGGAGACACAGAATCTGAGCAGGCTCCAGGCTCTGAGCTGTCAATACAGAGCCTGATGTGGGGCTCGAACCCACGGACACGAGGGGCAGAAAGAGAGAGAGACAGAGAATCTGAAGCAGGCTCCACGCTGTCAGTGCAAAGCCTGATGCAGGGCTCAAACCCACAAATCGTGAGGTCATGACCTGAGCTGAAGTTAGACACTCAACTGACTGAGCCACGCAGGCGCCCCTTGTTAAAGCTATTTTAAATGGCAATTAAACTTAACATGTGTTGTAACAACATTGCACATAATTTTATTTAAGAGAAGAATATGTAGCTATGGCTAAACCTGTCCATATACAAGTAACAAAATCATCATACCTGCTACCTGGTCAAAAGTGATTGTAAGCAATTATAGTACACATCTTGACTTCACAGCAACACACACACACACACACACACACACACACACACACATTAAAAAAAAAAAACATGATGAAAAAAATGTATCCTGAGTTTCTTGCTTTGGTTTGTCTGAAGTTCTTTATTATAAATTTTTATTCTCACTGTTAGAATTTGTTATGTGGTTACAAAACTTTTACCTTAAATCCTGTCTTTCATTAAAGAAGCACTGGGTTGGAGAAGAAAACATTTCAAACATTTTCTAGACACTGAAAGCTATTGGATAGAAGTCTTTGTTTTTTTCATTTTTGAGGGTTTTGGGTTTGGCATTTTTTAAAGAATATATGCCCAACATTGCATTAAGAATATAACAGAATTTTATGTAGGCATCATCTTGGAAAAGGTGTCACAGAATCTGACTAATCAAGTAAATCACGCCCTCTCTATCTCTGAAGACTCTAATAACCTCCACTGAGTCTTGAGGATGAGATCTGCTGCCCCTCCCCTAGGGGTGTAAAGCGTTTGCCCACTGCAGTAGTCCCCTTGGGCTACCATGACAAAATACCAAGGACTGGATGGCTTAAACAAACAAACAAACAAACAAAAATGTATTCGCCCACAGCTCTGGAGGCTAGAAGTCCCAAATCACAGTTTAGCTGAGTTGGTTTCTGGTGAAGATTCTCTTCCTGGCTTGCAGATGATGCCTTCTCTTTAAGTGATATCCTCACTTCCCCTTTTCTTGGTGCATGTGCAAGGGAATAGAGAGAGAGCGAGAGAGAGGCAGAGACAGAGACAGAGAGAGCCAGAGAGGGCCTCTTCTTATCAGGATACTAATCCTATCCAATCCTATCAGATCATGGCCTCAACCTTACGACTTGTTTAACCTTACTTTGCTACTTCTTCAGAAACCTCATCTCCAAATACAGCCACAATGGGGGTTAGGGCTTCACCATATGAATTTGAGAGGAAGAACACAAAATTCAATCATAACACCACTGCCAGTTTAAAATGTCTACTTCCCATGTAACTGTAATGTAACTTAATCACAGCAAATATTGATATATTTCTAATGTTTAATAGGATAACTTTTTCCCAAAGCCAAATATTTATCTCACCCACTTCTGCTTAGGGAAAGTAGAGCTTGTGAAGTTCAAGATCAAGTTGAAAGATTTTACTGTAAGAACCCACATGTTTGATAAAGGGACACAAACTGACATTTGCTTCTCTTGGAACTTGGATGTGGCTCCGACCATCTAAGACCTGTGTTTTGTTAAGGTCAGAGAAGTACAGCGGCTTGGCTCTGAAAAACTTACTGCAAGAAGAGAAGAATGCTTTCTTCCTCCAGACAGCTCACTCTGTAGAGAGAAAGGTAAGAAAAATAACTGACTCACACATGCTAATTTCTCCGACCACCTTCAAAGATCAGATAAAGGGATGGAAAGACTAGAAGTCATACTATGGTAGAGCCGCTTCCACAGGAGAGGAAGCTTTGGGAGGAAAAAATGCATTCTTTCCAATAGACCTCAAACAAAATGCTAAACATCTTATCTGTAATGTTTAGCTGCCAATAATTAAGACAAAAGACAAAAACAAACTGCAATAGCAATATTATCAGATGAAGTAATATGACAGAGAATAACTGAACTAACATAAAATCTCTATATCATTCTGTTGGCCGACATACCTACAATATCCCTAGAAAACAGTCCTGTTGCAGACGGCATGCAATGTTTTGTTTTGTTTTGTTTTGTTTGGTATCTACCATCCAGATTTTGTAATAAAACTATTTATTTTCCTTTGGGAAAATGGCCGTCCCTCATGCCCTGACATCTTGGAGACTGGCAGTTAAAGTGACCAAAATGTGCTCACATAAATATGTAAATCAAATACCAAGGAGACTTTTTTTAAGGGCTTTTGAATCTTGAGTAGTGTTCCACAAGTGGAAAGCAGCCATGAAGGGACTGTACCCAGATTCATCACCTTTTCCTAATTCTAACATAGTTTTATTTTAAATGTTTATTTATCTTTGAGAGAGAGAACAGGAGTTTGAGCAGGGAACGGGTAGAGAGAGGGGACAGAAGACCTGATTCAGGCACTGCCTTGACAGTAAACAGCCCAATGTGGGGCTCAAACTCAGGAACTGTGAGATCTGAACTGAGCTGAAGCTAGACTCTGACTGTGTCCCTCAGGCATCCCTAGTTTTAACGTTTTTCAAAGATAGGTTGTTTAGCTTTTGCTTTGATTCTTTAATTATCCTGAAAATTTTAATTAATTTTTCAATTAATCCTTGCTTAAATACCTCTAGTGCTAAAAACCAATGATCTCATCTAATATTTATCTTTATATGCTAAAGACACCCTCTCTCTTTTGGAACTAAATCTTGGACCCCATAGCTTCCTCCTTTAGTTTGACTTCTATCTCTTTAGAGATAGAAAAAGAGATCCAAATTTCCTTCCATGCTGCCATTTATTCAAATTATTGAAATCATGATCTTTTCCATATTAGTTCTATATATGTCCCTAGAACACCTTTTTATAGGACATAATTTATTTTTTTACCATTCTTTTGTAATATTTACTAACCTTACTGCTCTGAAAGTGAAGTGTGCAGAATTGACTATAATGGTTTATATGAAGTGCTCAATTGAATATAGACAAAAATGAGACTAATACCTCTTCCTTCCCTCAGGTCTCTCCTTCAGTGGGATTGTGCCCCTGGAGTACAAGCAAAATTATGTTAGATATTGGCTTTGAATATAATAATGCATCATTGTTTCATAGCTACTTTATGTATAATTATTGTATAATTATTTCAAAGATGTTATCAAGTGAAATGACTTCATATCTTCACTTGTACAGTTGTTTTTTTATAGCTAGGTGAAATGATTTTACCTATTCATTTGTACAGAAAATAATTTTAAGTTGGAATTTAACCAAAATATGAAATAAAAGAACAAAAGAGGTGAATGGAAAAATAGTTGTAAAAAAGTGAGAATAGGAACAAATGAGGAGAGGCAGAAATGATAATTAAGAAGTTTAATATAATAAACTCTATATATATGCACTTGCTTTCTTCTCTCATCTTCCTTAAAAGACTAAAATTCCATAAAGTAACAATTCAGACAATTTGTCATTGGGTTTTTAATATGTATGAATGGGATATATATAACAATATTGGCATGGGTACGGAGTTAGTACAAATCTGAAGTAGATTCTGATGTTAAGTTGTATGTGGTAAGCCATAGAACAACCACTAAGAAGATAACTCCAAACACATATACAAATAATTAAATAATTAAAATTTTACACTAGAAGATATTTATGAAATGCAAAAGAAAACAGCACAGGAGATGGGGTGCCTGGGTGGCTCAGTCAGTTAAGCTTCTAACTCTTGGTTTCTGTTCAGGTCATGATCTCATGTTGATCATGGAGCCTGCTTAAGATTTTCTCTCTCCCTCTGCATCTCCTCTGTTCTCTCTCTTTCTCTCTCTCTCTCTTTCTTTCTCTCTCTCTCTCAAGAAAAGAAAAAAGTAAAGGAGAAACAGAATGAAAAAAAAAACCATGAGATGTAGAAAACTTGAAGTAAAATGGTGTGCTGTTTGGCAGGAAAAAGAAATAAAAGGTCTCCAGATTGGAATGGAAGAACTGAAACTATTTCTATTTGCAGATGGCATATCTTATATACAAAAGATGCTAAAGAATACACACACGCAACACACACACACACACACACACACACACACACACACACACACCTCTATTAGAATTAATAAGTCAGTTCAGTAAAGCCATAAGTAAAATATAAATACATAAAGTTTCTGTTTTTAATCACCAGCAATGAACAATTCAGAAACAAAATTAGGAAAACAATTCCACTCAGAGCATCATCAAAAAATTAATTAGCAATAAATTTAACAAAAGATATGCAAACTCATAGTCTAAAGCTACCTCTATAATAATGAGCCTAGGTATGATTCTCTACAGAATTATACTGCATAGGATTTGCTGAGATTCTATCTATACATTAACTTTTTTCATCAAATTTGTGAAATTTACAGGCATTATTTCTTCAAAATATTTTTATTTTTCTTTCTTTATGAGACTTACATGACATGTACCTTATTATGTTTAATGTTGCTCTGTTCATTTTTCTTCAGATTAGATGAGGTTTGTTAATCAAACTTCAAATTCACTGATTTACTCCCTGCTGTCTTATATCTGCTGTTAAGCACTTCTAATGGATTTTCTTTTTTGGCTACTTCAATTTTAAACTCTACAATTTCTATCTTTTCTCAAATATTTTTCTTTGTTGTTAAATAATTCAAAAATACTTTAAATCAACAGAAAAACTACTGTGATGCTCAAAAATATTTAACACAAAAGAACACACCACAAAAGGAGCTGATAGAGAAACAAAGATTGAATGTGTTTATTGTAATCTGTAAAACAGACATTAAGTAACTAACTAAAAAATATAGTTTAAAAAATCTACAGAGGAATTAGCACAGGACACTTAGAAATACTTATTTAACACCAAAATGATGAAGTAATGAAAAAATAGAGAGCTAAAAAACAGGTGATCTATACAAAATTAATTACTAGAATGGCAAATGTAAACCCAACCATATCAATAATTACATTAAATGTGAATGGCCTAGTCCTTTCAATCAAAAAGCAGAGATTATTAGACTGGATAAAAAGCATAATTTTTCTATATACTACCTACAAATATACATTATATTCAAAGATACAAATAGGTTAACAAGATAGAAAAATATATATTCTACATATAGAATATATAAAATACCTGGAGGGCTTATCACAGAAAATAGACTTGGATTTCTTGAGAGAAACACTCCTAGAGAAAAATAAGGGACATATCATAAACAGAAGAGTGTCAGTATATCAAGAAAACATGACAATTATAAATGTATATGCACCTGAAAATCTCATAAGAATTATAAATGTCTTCACACCTATATACTCCTCATCTGGAGAGGAAACAAGACGGATTCTGCAATCTCTCTACCCATATGGCTTTGTGTTGTGATCTCTGTACAGTGAAGGAGAATGTTTTCCTTTGCTAGTGTCTGACAAGTGTGATTTCCCAAACAATTTGCTAAGAAAAAAAGGATACAGAAGTAACTGAGTGTTGAAACTGTGTCCCAAAGTCATAAGCATAAAAAGAGAGACCATTTCCTTTTAGGGGATTTGGAAATGATCAGTCCACATGAGGACCTATTGATATGATTTATATGGAATTTTTAGCCAAGGCTAAGACATGCAGAGTTTTTTAGTTCTGCATGATCTTATCTCTCATTTTTAGGAGTTAAGAGGATTTACTCTGCTTAAGCTCAGTTTAATTGTGCCAGGAAAATTGTATATCTTGGCTTTTTCCTAATATATGGCACTGATTTTTTTTAAGAAGTTTGTAGTTTTGTTCTCAAGAAAAGATCCAGCTTTCAAGAATTATAAGCTACTTCATTTTGAGATCTGCCTGCTTTAATAAATCTTTGACATCACATATTTTTGTGAGAACTAATGTTATTATGTTATTTTTCTAACTAATTTTGGCTATTACAATTTTAAAACAATGAAACTTTAGAGGGTATGACCTGATACAGAGCAGAACATACTGTCAGAAGTCTGGTTTGAGACCCAAGAAAGTAATCTCGTGTTGTTTGTTCTATTCTCTTGACATGGAGCTAATTTTCTCAGTAATAGCTGCAATGGAAATAACAAATACAAAAGCTTCATTTCCCCATCCTTCAAAAAGTCTTTTAGCCTACTTTGAAATCCCCAAAGAATATCTAGAAAAATACATATCAACTGAAAAATGTCAAGGCTAATGCTCGGCTTCAAAATTAAAGTGCAGAGAAAAGACCCACAATACAGCTAACTTTGGTTTCTATGGAGCATTCCTGTTCCTGTTAAATCACCAGGGCTCCTTCTACTGCTGAAGGCACCAACATGGTTTGCTCCCACTTCTGCACACGTAAGTAATGAAGGAAGAATATAGGAATTGGGTGTATGGAGTGGACACGTGCCCAGACCTCTGTTCCTTGAAACAAATTAAGAACTTTGGAAGTTGCATTGATATTTCAGACCAAGCACTGTGGCTTATCTATGCACTGAAGGGGTCACATATTGAATAGGATCTTAGGGCTCTAAGCCTAAATCCAGATGAAGTGTCCCAGCATCCCAGGAACGCTGATTATAAAACACCAGATTTCAAACATAAGTAAAATCGTGACCATCTGAATTCTCTAGGCTTTATAAAACATTACTTTATTTCAATTTCTAAGGCTTTTCTCCTAGAAGTTACGTAGTCATCTCTTTGGTGTTTCTGGTCATGGAGGGTATCCATTCAAATTCTCAGAGGAGTCATGAGAGAGGAGCCAAAGGTAAGCATTTACGAATTCTACATTTCCACACAGATTTTAAGTGGTATTGGTGCCCCAGCTGCTGCTCGCCGTAGCTGGTACATGGACATTGTCGGTACTCTGCTCAGAGCCTTGGATGTCTTTTTCCCTTGTATATAGGGGTGGGAGTAGCGGTGGTCACATTTTGTGCTTTTATTTTCAAAATTCAGCCTGAGCAATTCTTTTCCAGAGAACTGCCCTCAGGCTACCAGAGCCTCTGTTTCCTGTGTTGTACAGACATCAAGAAGCACCTGGGAATTTAGATCTCCCTCACCTGAGATCAGAACAATGAGGCATAACTCACATTTCAGAAATCCCCTGTAAGATCAGACCGAAGCCTCCCTTCGCGCGGCTTTGCCTGCAACGGGACCTCATTTAGATTTTCCATTTCGTACCCTTCCCTGCCGCGCTTCACCTACTCCCTGTCAACATTTTCTGAATAAATGTCCCACCTATCAATCCTCGTCTCAGGGTCTGCTTTGAGGAATCTCAACCCATGACCCAAACTCTCCCCGTGAGATTGAGCAGAAGAGCAAAGGCGTTTTGGTGGAGGGTGCGTAGGGGGAGAAAGGGCTAATGCTTCAGCTCGCTAAGAACAACAAAAGTGCAAGGTAGCCTTTTCTGTTGTGTATCTTATGCTTTGCCACCCTTTTCTCCTGTGCTGTGTTTGTCCTTCTTCAAGACACTGTGCCTCTAAACTCCCAGTAGAGTTCCTTGGTGGAAATGCCATCCTTCTTTCCCTCCTTGCTCTCCTTCCATCAGGACTTAATTTGTTCACTCTTCTGGCCAGAACTTTAGACACTCTTCCCTACTCTGATAAAGTAACTCTAGAAAGAGGCTACTCATAATTACAGATGTATTACTCATCTTATATATGTATATGTACACAAAAATATCTATAACATATGTATGAAAAAACTATTAAGATAAATAAAAAGGACTCAGTTCCTACTCTAAAGTGAAATATTTTTAGTATAATAAGTTCACAATGAAAATCTTTCAAAGTTGTAAGAAATGTATGAACAGAGTGCTATTGAATGTTCAAAGAAAGAGAGAAAACATTCAGTGTTAAGTTAGATAATATAAAGCACTGATTCCCACTTTCCACACATATGTACAGAAGGTACATAGCAGAGCCAAGAATTATGGTACTACTTTTTGCACCCAAAGGCTGTGCTTTTTCCTCTATGTTACTTTAATGAAGAGCAGCAGCGAAGAATGCTTGAAATTTCAGCTATATTTAGAAAGTTGGGTAGTGGATATTTATATAAGGCATTGAGCTACTTATCTTATCTACATCATTCATTTTGCACCAACTCTGTAAGTATTATTTAATCCATTTAAAGATTTCAAAAGGGGGTGTCTGGGTGGCTCAGTTGGTTAAATAAAGATTCAAAAAGAAATTCAAGTGAAATAATACTTGCTAACACTCACACAAGTATTAAGGGATAGAGATAGGTTTAAAAAATTTTTTAAATATTTATTCATTTTGGAGAGACAGAGCACAAGCAGGATTGGGGCAAAGAGAAGGAGACACAAAATCTCAAGCAGGCTCCAGGCTCTGAGCTGTCAGCACAGAGCCCAACCTGGGGCCCGTACCCAGGAACCTTGAGATCAAGACATGAGGCAAAGTTGGACACTTAACTGACTGAGCCACCCAAGTGCCCAGTGACGAAGATAGTTTTACTCCCAAGTCTTTCATCCAAAACTTGATAATTTTGGGGCTCCTGGATGGCTCAGTCGGTTGAGCGGCCGGCTTCAGCTCAGGTCATGATCTCACGGTGTGGGTTCGAGCCTCACGTCAGGCTCTGTGCTGATATCTAGCTCAGAGCCTAGAACCTGTCTTCAGATACTGTGTCTCCCTCTTTCTCTGACCCTCCCCTGCTCACACTGTGTCTCTCTCTGTCTCTCAAAAATAAATAAAACATTAAAAAAATTTAAAAATAAAACAAAACAAAACTCGGTATTTTACCTAAGTTTGGAGGTTTACACAGAGATTGAATGAAGAGTCTGCCAGACTAAGTGGAAAGTAGGGGCGAAAAATGAGAGCAGGCACACTCTGATTTATATATAGAGAGAGGGAGTGTTATGGGTTGGTTAGGGTATCTGGTAAATGAAGAACAGGAGAATGGCACAGATTGGTAGAATGCTCTGCTAGTGTCTAAAGAGATTGGACTCCAATTGATGAGCAACAGAGGGTCATTGAAGGTGTTAAAAAAAGAGACAACAGAACCAAAATGGAGTCAGTTAGCTAAGGCTCACCTCACCAAGCCAAGACTTAATACTAAAGCTAATGCAATTTCAACCTCTCCCAGGAATGTAATTTTAACTAGTCAGTCTGGAATTTCCTGGTCAACATGAGCAAGGAAATCTGCCTGATAGACTCCCACTGTCCCCCAAAGGAAAGTGACCTTGCCTAAATCAATCCATTCTTTGAAGGAAATCTTGAATTATGAACATTTCTAACTCAATAATGTAAATTCAGGGGCATTGACCAACACGCTGTCTCAGTTTGTTGTAAACAGTTAGGGGCACAATTAAGTAACTTAAGAGGCATGGCCTAATAGGGTGGCTTAAGTTGGTTAAGTATGTGACTCTTGATTTTTGCCTCAGATCATGATCTCTCAGTTCAAGGATTTAAGCCCTGTGTCAGGCTCCATACTGGGGATGGTACAGAGCCTGCTTAGGATTCTCTCTCTCTCCCTCTCTCTCTCCCTTTCTCTCTGCCCCTCATCCGTGCTCATTCTTTCTCTCTCTCTCTCTCTCTCTCTCTCTCTCTCTCTCTCTCTCTCCCCCCCCTCAAAATAAATAAATAAACTATGTTTTTGTTTTTCTAAAGAGGCACTGCCTAATTACACACTAGCCATGTAGTCTTTCAGAGGCCTAAGGAAAATGATCACAGATAGAGATTGTTAGAAATGTCCAAACAGATCTACCCTTTTGGTCACAAACCACCCCTTCTAAGGTGGCACAGTTCATGGATTCACTTGCAGGGATTGTTGCATTAATTCGTTCAAACCACGGGTCAGTTAGCTTTTCAGCACACTCTGGAAGTAAGTCTTCTAGACTGAAATAAAACACTACTCTAAATTCTTTGCATAGATGTGTGCTACAGTTAGGTCTTTTTGTGACTGGGGACAGATTTAATTTAGATAATGATAAGAATATGAAGGTGTAAATGTATTATGATTTACATAGGTATTTGTGTCTAATTGGGTGACTACAGTTATCACTGAAGAAAGGTGAAGACAAGGTACAAGTTGTTCTGGCCATAAAACTTGACTTTGCCTGAAACAGTCCATTCTTTGCTAGAATAGCTTTCTTGCTCCACCTTCTTCTGACCAAAAGTTTTCTATTTTCCACAGCTTTTGTTCTATTTGCTAGATGGTATGCTGCCCAATCATGAATCATTAAATAAAGCCAATTAGATCTTTAAATTTACTCAGTTTATTTTTTAAGAAAGATTTCTAACCAAGAATATAGCACGGTCAGAGTTTTAGTATGTTAACTTCTTATAATTTTGTGCTAATAGAGGTATACATATACATATGCTAATCTCCGAAATAAGTAATATTTACTATTTTAGTCAAGGTGTGTTTTTAACAGGGTAGATTTGAGGATCAAGTTCATTTCCTACTGCATCCTTTAAATCATACCATATAGGATATTGCTTATTTTATCTTTATCCAAGACAGACTGTTCTGAATCCTCAGATGCAACTTTTTTTCTAATGTCATCATGGTCAATAGATAGCAAAATGCCAGATGTGTCAAAGTACTTGTGTTTCCAGAGGATCTAAGCCAGTCTCTAAGAATGAAAACCCATCAACTAAACACACACCAGCCTGTGGGAATTTAGATCTAATCCAGTAAGGAAAGCATCAGTGACCAAAAAGCTTGAGGTTGAACATCCTGAGCAGCAGGAACATTTAATGTCAGGTGAAAGACCAGATCATTAGGAGATCAACAGCCTCAGGGACCAGGCAAGAGTGTTGGATGTCCCAAGCCCCTGCCTGGAATTAAGGTGAACTTTCAGATTCTTATCCAGCATGTACATACAAAGTAGTAGCTAGGGTGAGTGGAAGCAGTTAGAGGCATGGAGAAGCATTAGGCAGACAGAATCTAACTAGAAAAGTCAGGGAGAAACACTGGCTTCAGTATTGGAGAGATGATAAGACAGTTCTTATATGGCCCTCTGATCAGATCTAAGATGCTGTTCATAAGACATAGAATTTGCTCTATGTGCAAAAAGGACATTTCCTAGACCCAGATTTCACTAAAATATTTACTCTCATGCCAGGAAGGACAGACATAATCAATGGCCATGACTTTTGTAAAAGATATCGGGACAAAGATCTAAATCCATTTACTTATTTAAACATTTATTTGTTCTATAAAAATGGATTGAGTACTTACTATATACTAGGACTTCTCCCAGGTACTGACAATTCATCAGTACAAAAACAAACAAGAAGGCAAACAAGCAATGAAAGAGAAAGCTTTCTTCTAGCTGGAAGCTTACATTGCAGTGGGGAAGATAAACAGTGAACCACTATAGTGAACAAGTAAATAACTGCTTTGGGACATAGTAGTTACAGTTACAGTATGTCCCTCAATTGTACAAGAGGCCACAATGCTCATGTGAGAGAGGAGGACAGAAGAGGATGTAAAACCTCCAACTGGCTGGCCCCAAGGCTGAGTGGAAAAAAAGGTCTTTAAATGTTTCAAAGCAATCTACAGTGTCATCAAGTCACTTGGAGAGCAGAAGGGAGTGCATTATATGCATATCAGCCTGCAGCCGGCCTCACTGTCATTTCTGAGGCTGTAAAGGTACTGATGCAAAGACCTGAAAAGGAGTCCACTTCCTTCCCCTTAGGGACGGCATGGCAGGGTTGGTCTGCTGCTTTAAGTAAGAGTATTATTTCATTTTTTGTGCGACCCTAAAGTTTATGGTTTTACATATCTAGGTGGTTAAAGTTTTTTTTTTTTTAATTATCAATTATAGAGCCTAAGATTCCAAATTAATTGACTCTTACTCTAGGTTCATTAAAGTAGGACTAATTTTTACTATGTTATAATCCATGTCTCTAGTTTTGAAATAATGGAAGCTCCTGGAAATTGCTATCAAACTTTTCAAGCATTATCTGCTATTGAAATATGTATTTCCAAAGCAGAGTCTCTGCCTGTTGAATGAGTTAGCCTTACCATATTACCATGAACCCTCACACATTGATTAAATACTAATGTGACCCCAAGGCAATTTCAACTAAAAAGTTTTTTTTTTCTTTCTATAGGCCTCATGCCTCCAAAGCTATTAAGCTACTTTGTTCTTCCGTTAATTATCTGAAATGTTATTAATCTGAAGCCTGAAACTCCTAGAACTTCTTCAAAGCTACTCTACAATGACAATGGAATAGAAGTTAAAAATGTAATTAAGAGATTGGAGAAAGAGATTCTAATGGTTAATTTCCAAACTTTTAGACCTTAATGCATATGCCATTGTCTTCTTTTGTCTGATTTTGTTCGTGTTCCTCCAAATTATTTTTAAGAGGTGAAATTGCTGTCTTTTGCAAAAAGACTGGGAAATGGTCACTATTAAAAAAAACAAATAAACTGCTTTCATGGTGAAGCTGACATTTTTAGCACTTTTGTGCAAAACTCTATACAACCTATAATTTCTATTATTACCTTCCCAGTGGAACCCTCGCCCCACTGCCTTTGCACCACTGAAATTGGATGGTGCCCTCTGTAGAGATGAAATTCTGGTGGCCCTGATATGGAGTTGTCACGCTTCTACACAGGTCCTGAATCTCAGGGAATGCTGAGATAAATAAAATAGGCATGTATTGTGTCTATTTGTCTCGGGGAGAGATAAAAATTCAGGACAGTCAGAGATTCTGTCTATTTAGCTCAGAAAGAGACATAAAAAACAGGGAATTTGAACGTTCCTATAAGCCATAGTATGGGCACAGCATTTAGAGACTAATTAACAGTTATTTTAATTGTCAACAGCACAACTTGTTAACATAACAAATGGTCCTTAAGGACCAAGTTTTATGGGTATAGTTTGGTTGGTTTCTTGTGTGCATGAAACTTTTAAATATTTTGACAGCTATCCATATTAACAGATGTTTCCAGAAAAGATGAATAATCTTAGATGTGAAGGATGTTTCACTTATATCACGCTGGCCTCATAATATATTAGGAAGGTGACCCATTAAGTTCTAATCAGTACCAAATCAGTTAGTAAGCACAATGACCTTGACCTAAAGAAGGAAAAAAAATAAGGTGCTTGGAATCAGCTGTGGGGCCTTGTTATAAGGGTGATGCTGAGCAATGAATTTCACCTTTATAAACTTATTTTTCTTATTCATAACATGGAGAAATTAACAGTACTTATTCATGGTGATGTTATCAGTACTGAATAAACTAAGACCAAGAAAATGTACTTGGTACAGGGTAATCTCTTGACAGCCCCCCTGTGTCCCTTATCCCAGTTAAATCCATTCCTTTCATTTTTCTGAATGAACCATTCTTATTAGTCCTCTTTTGTTTTGGTTTGCAGTTTTGTACTACAAAGAATGCAATTTTTTCCATTGTAAACTTATTTATTTATTTATTCTTTTTTTTTTTTTATTTCTCCTACCCTTTTTTCTAAGAGTATAATAATTTTAGTTCTTACATTTAGGTCTTTTGTTAATTTTGGGTTAATTTTTTTAACATTTATTTCTTTTTGAGAGACAGAGAAAGACAGAGTACAAGCATGCGAGGGGCAGAGAGAGAGAGGGAGACACAGAATCAAAACAGGCTCCAGGCTCTGAGGTGACATCACAGCTCGAACCCAAGAACCCTGAGATCAGGACCTGAGCTGAAGTCTGAGGCTTACCCAACTAAACCACCCAGATGCCCCGTGTGAACTCTTATTTAACAATGAAGCACCAAGTTCCACATCATCTCTGTTAGAAAGCTTTTATGGAGTCTGCCTCCTCTCCCCATCCCAACAGGCAGAATTTACCTTCTGCACTTTTACACGTTCTTGGTGTGTAGTGAAGTTTTCCCTCCTAGCAATCACAAATTTGTTTCACTGTTTGTTTACATTTGTGTTTCCTTCATTAAATATAAATTACTGAAGACTTAGCAATACTTTATATTCATATACTCTTCCTAAGAAAAGTGCCTGAAATATAATTAATATGCAATAAATGTTGAATGCATGGCAGCATGAATACACGCATATTAGCAGCTTGTCCAAAGTCCAGTGAGTGCCAGAGAGTGTCCTATGCTTGGTTACTGGGGCCAGGAGCTTCAGAAAAAGCATGTTATATAACCCACCAAAACCTGTATTTATGGACAAAAAACAAATATTTGAAAATTAGATAACTTTCTTAAAACCATGGCAAAATTGGGATTGGCATTGAAAGCTGCCATGATTTACAACTTCTCTCTCTCTCTCTCTCAGCATGAGAAATAAAGAGAGGTAGAGGGAGGAGATATATATACCTATCCTCATATATAATATTCTTATGTATGTTATCATTATGTAATATATTATGTCACAGACTGCAGTGTCTCTCAAAATTCATATATTGAAGCCCAGGGACCTCCAAATACTTCAGAATGTGGCTGTATTTTAGAGATTGTACTTTACCTTTAAAGAGGTTAATTAAATTAAAAAGATGACATTAGGGTAACCCCTAATCCAATCTGACTGTTGTCCTTATAAGAGGAGGAAAATTAGACGTACAAAAAACCATCATGGAAAGACAAGACTGAGAAGGTAAGGAGAGGGTGCCCTGTTCAAACCAAGGAGAGAAATCTCAGGAGACTCTAAATCTGCCAATACTCTGATCTTAGACTTCCACCTTCAAAACTGTAGGGAAATAAAATTATGCTGTTTAGCAGAACCTAGTCTGTGGTATTTTGTTAAGCAGCCCTAGAAAATTAATGTATTTACACATGCACACACATACACGCATATATTTTTAATTTGTGTTAATATGGCATACACACATGGTTTTAAATAGTCAAATAGTATCACAACACTTACAGCTCAAATCAATGATTACCTGCCTTACCCTGGATTTATATTCCCAGGGACTACCAATTTCAACTCTTTAGCTGTTTCCTCTTGTATTTTCTCCTTATTTCTAATAACCATGCTTATAATATTATCATATTATTTTTCACATTTCAGATGCAGATATTATTAAATTTATACCAGGAAAAAATGGAGGTTGACTTTTCTTACATTCTTCTCTCATCCTTCTAGAATATGTATTCCATAATTCTGGCTAAATAAATATGCAGAGTTCACATAATTATAACTCCAGCAATGTTATTCTGGGCTCAGCTGCAGACTAGCAGGATACTAAGTAGCAATCCCACAGACACTTCCATCCATGAGAATCAGCAACCTTCTCTTCAACCTGCAGAGGCCATGCCTTCCTTGCTTAAAGATTCCATTATGCATTTCCATGAGACAGTTACCTTGCTGAACAAAGTAATTTTGCCTCATTTGTCTCTCCCAGTACAGTGCTCATTGGCTTTCAACCTATAATGTTAATTAGATCTCAGTATGTTTCAGGAGATCAATTACCAAGTTAAAACTACAAGACAGGGTTACTAATCAAAATATTACAGGATTTTGCTAAATTGTATCAACATAAATCTGGAGAATAGGTGTGGGAAGGTATTTTTATGATACTGAATCAGGGAGGGGAAAATAATTTGAGGTATTTGTGGGTCAATCTACATGTATGCCACTCCTACCTCATGATAAAAGTCCATGAGAAAGTATTTTCGCCATGATTTTCAGAAATATATAAATGGGGTAAGAAGAGAATTGTTGAGAAGTGTATAATGGCTAATTTCTGTAGGTCAAGGGAGTATTGGGAGATATTGCTAATGAAATGGATATTTATTTTTGACAGTGATGCTGGAAGCATTCAAGAAGCAACTCAAATTTATAGGATGAATATATATTTATTTACTCTACTCAGCACCAGAATGGTTTGAATCAGATCAAACTTTGGTGGTTACTTATTGATCATGATATCCTTAGCAATAAATTTTATGGCTACTCAGGAAGTTCCTGGACATATCTCATGTGTACCAATCAGAGTCGTTATGTGAGCCACCACAATAGCCAGGCCCAGGTATCCAATTAACAAACTTGTATCAGATCATAAAATCCAAGTCTGTTAAAGTGCTCAGAGTAAGGAAATTCTGTTCATATAATAAAAACATACTAGAGATTTCTTTCCTATCCTTCATTTGTGGCTATTTTCCAGATTTATTGTGTACTAAGTAAAATGCCCAAACTATTTGAAGATGACTGAATATTGATTCTGAACTAATTTTGGAGGATCCACAATATCACTGTGGACCACAAAGATAATGTGGCCTTTTGGATGTCTGAGGATAAATGGATAGAATCAACAATGATCAGAATCCCTACAGAATTGGAGATGTTGGGAGAGAAGTGTCAATTAGGAATCCCTGGAATTCTTCTCTCCTTCCAAAATAATAAATCAAAAGTAATACTTGGGGGGGGGGTACAGAGTGTAAGACTGGCATCAAAGATTTGAAAGATAGCAAGGACATGATTCCTATCACTTTCCCCACTTACCTCTTTTTTGTGCAGAAGACAGATGTATCCTGGAGAATGACAGTCGGTTATTAAGAATGTAAACAAAAGCTAATTGCAATAGTGTTGTCTATTTTTCCTGTTGTGTCTTTCTGGTAGGAAATCAGCAAAGGCCTTTGTCTCTGTTACATTTGTTTCTATTACCACAAGGGAAAGAACACCAGAAGTAGTTTGCATTCAGTCAACAGAGATAGCATTATATCTTTGTTCTTATGCTTTAGAGCTAAATCAACAGTAGTGATCCATGCAATAATTCAATTTTGCAGAGACCTGATCGTCCCCAAATCTCAAAGGAAATGAAATCGGGCTATTGAAGGGATTGGTAAACTATGGCCTATTAGCCAAATTCAGCCTACCACCTGTTTTTGTAGGGCCTGTGAGTTAAGTATGGTTATCATATTTGTAAAGGGTTGTAAACACACACACACACACACACACACACACACACACGTGCACACAACCATGTGAAAGAAACTAAAAGTGACCCACAAACTCTAAGATATTTATTCTCTGATACTTTAGAGAAAAAATATTGCCTATCCCTGGTCTACTATATGAACAATGCCATAATAGAATCTAATAAATAGGAAGTTTCAGTTGACTTATATTATGACTTATATGACATAATATGACTTATACGTTATGACGTGACATATAAAATAAATCCGATGAACAAATAGATCTGACAACTCTGTAAACTTTCTGTGTTTCTGATGTTCCAGAGTATTTAGAAAATCCTCTCTAAAGTGAAACATACTCATTAGACCTAAGAAAGATGCACAATGATGCATAAGGTCCCTTTAGGTTTGGGACAAAATATTTGGTTCTAAACCATTTGTTAAATACTCTCAGTGTATTTAACCATTTAACCAGTTGCTAAATACTCTCAATACCACTCTCCTTTCAGAAAACAGGCTTGATTTACTTTTAGTCTCTACTAGAAACTATATGATTGGATACTAGGTGACCAAGTGACCTAAGATGCCAATAATTAATTGGATGTTATTGGATGTTGGCCCTAGTTAACTCAGGAATGACCAGTAGCCCACTATCATCAGGTGAAATTGGCATCTGGAGGACTTGCTCCTTGTGGGAACCTGAGGCTTGGCAAATTGTACTTGAATGTGACCTATACTCTCAATGCATCTGGTCTCAATTCTCTGTCCACTTTCCCAAGCCTCATCTCATTCTCATGGGAATTTCCCTGTGACTAATTCAATAAAGAGAAAGGAGCGAGCCTGTTAACAAATAATATGCTGGAAGGAGACTGCGGTAGCATTACAGCTCCAGGCACATGGGACCCAGGGAAGTAAATTCTTCAAAGAGAGAGAACTGGAGGTAGGTTTATGGTTTATTTTTCCTAGAAGAAGCATCTCTCTTCCCAGAAAGGAGATTTCTGGTGGAGATTCCTAGAAGGAGATACAATCTCATTTGTGAGTGATGACTAATTGGGAGATGGTCAAGGACTTGAAAAAAAACCTATATGAGGATAGGTAACAAGGAGTTCTGAGAAAGAGTTACATGGACAGACCTCTCAGAGTGGGCCTGGAGTGTGATAAGTTTTAAGTCCATGTAATTTTTTTTCTAACATAAGTCTAAGTTACAAAGGAGGTTTTCAATAAGTGGATAAAAAGATTAACTCACCTGTGGATATCAGTTTTTCTTCTCTACGTCATGTTATTATTTGTTCAAATAGTTCATGAATGGAGTGGTCATATTTGCAGGGATGGAGTAGTTTCATGGGTCCTAAATTAGATTGTGCTCATCAAAGTTGAAATAACTGCTTTCACTACTAACCAACATGCCAAGGTAGTGATTAACTGAGCCCTGATATTCTGGAGGGCCTCTTTATAACTGGGTATCAGATATACATATATCTAAGTTTATACCTGATATCTATACCTTTAACCAGAGATAGATGTCAACATATCTGGTATATTTTATATTTGTGTGTGTGTGTGTCTGTGTGTGTCTGTGTGTCTGTGCGTATAATCAGGTACTTACTATCAGGTACTATGAGAAATAATTAATCCTCCTTTTTGGTAGGTTTTGATTTGCCTTCCCTGCCTGACATGTCTCTGTCTTATTCAAATAAGCACATATTTCAGAGCAGAAAATTAAGACAATGGACTGATGTTTGTGATGTTCACTGGCTTTAGGATAGACTTAATCACTCCAATGCAGCTGGCCATATATTCAGTAAAATCCAGACACGAGTACTTTGTGAGTTTAGTATGTTTTCAAAATGATATAGTTCATGCTTTGAAAAAGGTGCAATGTGCAGCTACTTCCCTAAGAGGTAGTTTACAGGGGTTTTACAAAGTGGGTTAATTTGGAGTGACAATTCAATAAACGTATTAGTAAATTTGTTCTCTCTGTATTTATAAATCTGGGCTCTGTTTGTTTAGAATCTTAGTGTGACAGAGAAAGCTGCTTCTGCCAGGAGTCAAGAACCGTGAAAAGTCTGAGATTTTATCTTACTTGCACAGTTAGCTGGTTAGAATTTAACAGATGTAGACAGAAGATGAGACTCTTTGGGTGAGAGACCAGAACTTTATTCCTCACAGCACAGAAAGTAGAATAAACCTAATGGGTGTGTTGGTTCTCCTCCCACTTCAACCCAGCCCACAGATCAGCCCAGGCAGATGCTGTACATGTGGTTTGCATCATAGCTGTTATCCACTGAATGTTTGGGTCCCCCTGCCCCTTATCAATACATACGTTGAAGCCATAACGCTCCATGTTACTATAATTGGACATAGGACATCTGAGAAAGTAATTAAGGTTAAATGAAGTCTTTAAGGTGGGGCCCTACCTAATCAAAAAATATTAGTGTTCTTATAATAAGAGACACCAGAGTTCATATTCTCTCTCTCTCTCTCTCTCTCTCTCTCTCTCTCTCTCTCTCTGCATGTACACAAAGAAGACATCATGCAAACACACATAGAGATGAAGGTGCCTATAAGCAAAGAGAAGAGGTTTGGGGATGACCTTCCTTGGTGGTACCTTGATCTTGGAATTCCCAACTAAGAGAACTGTGAGAAATAAATCCTTGTTGTTTAATACATCCAGTCTGTAATATTTTGTTATAGGAGCCCGAACAAGCTAAAACAAGTTGAGGAACCTGAATCTTAGGAAGTTCCTTTTCTGGGTTTTTTTTTTTTTTTGTAGTTGGCTGCAAGTAAATTTATCCAAAATTTGTCCCAAAGGGAGATATTATCTTTATTATATGTAATAGCAAACAGACCTATCTTCTGTTCTGGAAGGGGATACTATTTCCATCTTCCAAGACCTTTTGCTATACAAACATCCTAGAATAGTCAAAACAAAAGCTCTCAGTACTTACAAAAGTAACTGTTCAAAACTGCAAGCAATCTGGGAGAATTATCTTCCAAATACAATGAACACAAAAAATATTATGTTACAAATACTCCTATGGCTTTATACATTCTATTTTCTCTGTTTCTTTTACCTTTGTTCTTTGTTGAAATGTACTTTGTCCTCCTCTTTCCCAAAAGAATTTTTGTTAATTTTTAATTCTATTCATGAGTGTCATTTTCTCAGGAAAATATTTAGGTGCTCCTAAAGACATGACATATCCTTAGGAAACACTTGTTCAATGAATATGTGAGTGACCTATAAATAATGATAAATTATTTCCTACTTTTCAATATTTAAATTGATTCTCTCTTGTTCTTTTTCAGAGCCTAGAATTTCCACATTATCACAAGTATTAGTGATTTTTTTTTTATTGATCCTGTGACTGGGAGGTCTCTGGTGTTTATTCCCTAAGTATATTTACCATTGCTTTTAATTAGACACTTTCCTAAACTCTTCCTATGGATTCCATTGTCTATCATGACTAGTTAATAAGTTAAGATCCAATATATTACATTTCTAGTAGTGTAGTCTCACATTCTTTGAAATCTTCTAACTGAATGATACCTCAATAAAATTTCAAGACTGCATTACCATTTTCTGTATTTCACTCTGACAACTTATCTATAGCTATCCTATGCAATAATTTCATAAATAGATTGGGTTGGTTAATTTTATATGTCAACTTAACTGAGCCAGGAGATGCCCAGGTAGTTGATTAAACAATATTTCCTAACATGTCTCTGAAGGTGATTCTGGAAGAGATTAGCATTTGAATCAGAGGACTGAATGAAGCAGATGGTCCTCCTCAGTGTGGGTGGGCATCAATCAATTCAGGATCTAAGTGGAACAAAAATGTGAAGGAAGGTTGAATTCACTCTTTGCCTTACTGTGTGAGCTATAGCATCAATCTTCTGCTCTTGGTGTTCCTGGTTTTCAGCCTTCAGATTCAGACTAGCTGTTGTACCATTAACTCTCTGGCCCTCAGCCTTTCAAATGATACCATCAGCTCTCTTGGATCTCCAGCTCGCAGATGACGGATCACGCAATTCTCAGTCTCCATAACTATGTGAGCCAATACTTCATAATAAATATCTTTGTGTATAAGTATATATCCCCTATTGGTTCTGTTTTTCTGGACTGTTTTCTGTTTACCCTGACTACTGAATACATGATACCACTGCTACTAAATATAATTATAATAATAATAAGAATTATTATATTATTATCCATTCTTTGGTTATTTTCTGCATGTCAGGCATGATACTAAATACATTACAGACATTATTTCCTTAGGTATAAACCCGGTGGAGTGAAATAAGAGCTCCATGTAAAACAATGTATCCATTATCCATTCATTTACAATTATGTATCCAATGCATCCAGTAGTACCCCACTCTCATATCCTGCTCTATTAAGCATTTATTGAATAATGGTTGGCAGGTATCACTAAGCCCATTTACAGATGAAAAAATAGAGGCACAAATATGTTATAGAACTTGCTCAAAACCAGTTATGAGGTGGCATATTGGTAATTCAAAGCAAAGTACTTCTGAATTTACTCTTGAATACTATGATACATTACTTTTCTCTCATCTTACCACCTTCTGTTTCTAAACTTAATAAATGCTGTAAATTAATAAATCTAAATAAATCTAAACTTAATAAATTCTGTATCTAACTATGATCTCATTACTTTAATAATTCTCTCACTGAAATCTTTCATGTTTCCTTGTCTAATGAATGTTTTTTTTAAATAAATGAACAAATGAAGAAATGGAGACCTAAGTGTCACTTTAGAGTGACATTTTAGAACGCACAATAATCTGTTTATATTAAGGCAAATAATATATAACTACCTCAGGAGAGCCTAGATGGCTCAGTGGGTTAAGTGCCTGACTCTTGATTTTGGCTCAAGTTATGACCTCACAGTTTGTGAGACTGAGCATCTGTTGGGCTCTGCACTGACAGAATGGAGCTTGCTTAGGATTCTCTCTCTCTCTGCCTGTTCCTTCCTTCCCTGCTCCTGCTCTCTCTCTCTCTCTCAAAATAAACTTCAAAAAGATATAAGCTATTTCATGGGCTAGTTAATAATTAATTATTATATTTAATGTTTTAAACACATCAGAGAAGAGCAATATGCAAAGCATGTTGGTAAAATACACAGACCAGGGGAGATAAAGTGAAAAGACATCACTGTATAAACTTAGTGGTTTATGAATACAGTGTGAAAATAATACTGTAAATAACATTAGGAATTCTCACTGTACAGCAAGGAATCTGAGGAAATTCAAGAGTTTGGACTGTCATGCTTTTAATGCAGAGAATGTGGTATTCACTGGACACTAATAAAATTTTAAATGGCCAGCATACTCACACATTTAGCATTTGAAGTCAACACAAGGATGTGTTTATAATGAGATTACTTTAAATATTTGAATTTATGACAGTGTTCAGGGGGCAGCAAGACACACCCATGTCATTGAACTACGTACGTAATAGTTAGTTTTATGTTTCAAAACCCAGTCATTTAATCAAATGCTAATCTAGAAATTTTGTAGATATGATTAAATAATCAGTTGACTTCGAGTAAGGGAGATTATTTTAAATAAATGACATGGGCCTGATTCAATCAGTTACAAGTAAAACTGCAGTTTTCTTAAGAAATCTGACCTATGGATAGCAGCTTCCATTCTTAGGTCTAAGTGTTCCTGCCCACCCTTCCTGGAGGCCTGCTCTTTAGATTTCAGACTTGCTTCTCCAGCCCCTACAATCTCATAAGTTCATCCCCCACAATAAATCTGTTAATACAAATATCCTGCAGCTTCTGCTTCTCCGTTAGAACCCTGACTAATACAACGCCGCCTGTTTTGTGATGGAGTGGTAGCTGCGTGCGCCTGCGTGTGTGTGTGTGTGTGTGTGTGTGTGCATGTCCACACACATCACACTCATCATCCTGAGAAATTATTAACAAAACTTTTCTGTTTTGTGAAGTTCAAGGCTGGGCTATGAGCTAGAGTAAATATAAATTTAGTCTTCTTATCTCCATAATACACACAAGTTGAGGGTTTGTCAATATTCCAGTAGAGTCTTTTGAACATTTATCAGTCAGCATTGGCAGTTTTGACAGGCAAACTACTTGCTGAATACCAAATGCAAAAGCACACAGTTGTCATTCTTAGGTTATTACTTTGAAATGATTATTATTTAAGATAACTTCCTCCATATATTTAATTCAGACTCTCTACTATCTCAGTTGTGAAGTGCTTTGATGTAAATTTTATCTGCATGCAGTATATGTAACATTAATGCTTTTAATAAGAAGATTTTTGTATTCAAAGGATTTTCAATTATTCTTAAGACATCAAGGTAGGAGATACACTACAATCTGTTTATACTGATGTAGTATTAGTTCTTTACCATGCCAAATGGAAATTCTTACCGAATTTGATGATTACATAGACATAAAATGTTTCTTAAATTATTTCTTCAAAATCCATTCCAAGTGTCATTTAAAATCAAAATTCAAACAATGTCAAGATTTTTCAATAATCAGGCTGCAAATTTGGGGGGGTTTTTTTTTGGTCTACAAGTAGAAAAATCTCACAGCAAATTTTATTGAAAAGAGAGTTATAGAAAAAAAACAAGACAACTGCAGCACACATACACACATACATAGAATGGAACTATTTCTACATCATTACATATGCATTGGCTTGATTCACCCTTGTTATGAGTTTGTATTCTTAAGCGAAAGATGAGAATAAACTCATCAACTAGTGAAAAAGTACATTTGCATGATATCAAATCCTGTAACTCATTAGAGTTTTTCTAATCAACTCATCTGAATAAGATATGATGATGATGATGATGATGATGATGATGACGATGATGTTGATGAAAATGAAGATATAAGACAGCAATAACTATTTTTGCATAGTAAGGATAGTCTATAAGGGTATACTCCAAATAGATGGAACGGAAACATTTACCCCATATGATTTATTTATCTACACAGCTGCATGATGTTGATGGGAATCAGGAATGACAATTTTATTGTTTGTTCATAATTTTAGGGCTGCCTCTGGTGATTGGAGCCCCAGTTTGATTTTCCCCCAAGCAAGCTAGGATGGAATGTACTCAAAGATAAAGTGAAATAACAATAGAAGATTTCTCAGCATAATTTGGAACTAAATTCATTTCTAAATAACCACTAGTTGAAATGATAGTGGTGACTTCAATAAAGGAAAAAAAATAATAACACAAAAAAGTACTTAAGAAAACAAATGTTCCTAATAAAATAATATGAATTACTGTATTATGTAATGTAAAATTTAAAAATATGTATATATAGTTGTGTGGGAAAATGATAGAGAATATTTTAAGATGGCTTTATTTAAATCAATATCAGGTGCCATACTTTATATTTTTAATTTTGTTTACATTTATTTATTTTTGAAAGACAGAGAGAGAGAGAGCATGAACAGGGGAGGGGCAAAGAGAGAAAGAGGCACAGAATCTGAAGCAGGCTCAAGGCTCTGAGGTAGGGGTCAGCACAGAGCCTGACGCTGGGCTCAAACCCACAAACTGTGAGATCGATCGTGACCTGAGCTAAAGTTGGACACGTAACTGACTGAGCCACCCAGGCGCCCCTGAATTGCCATACCTTAAAAGCTGGAAATCACAAAATGCTAAGTATTTGCAATAGAAAATTATAATCATCTACATGATAATAATTACTCAGATGGTAAGTCTACACTGTGTCTTACTATATTGAATAAATAAACTGAATAAATAAGCTGAAGAATAAATTAAATTCAATAAACAGAAGGAGTTTAATTATGCCTTGCCCCCAAATAAAAAGAAACAATGAATTCAGCGATGCGCTTGGGATGGGTAAGGAGAATGGCAGAATGGGTGAGGAAAGAAGAGAGTTGAGCTAAGTTACCAACTCCTTGCAGCAGAGATAGGGGGTAACTATGGTGTTATGTTCAGAAGGGTAACGAGGACTTTACTCCTCTAATATATCTTTGCTCTATGTTAGTGATAACCACCAGAAAATTCTTAAAAGATGCTTCAAGTGAGGGTTCTGGAGAAACTTGGAGAAGAGTACAAACCTGAATTCCAGGCAAGGGCAGGGCTGGGAGTGTTCCCTGGGACAGGATGAAGAGCAGGTGCCTCTATGAGCTGAACAGCATTTCACAATAGGACATTGGAACTTGAAGGGGTCTGTTAACCAAGAAAGAATTCACTAAAACTTTAAACAAACAAGCATTTACTTAGGCAAGTAGAATTGTAATTTGGAAACGGATTCAGGTAGGAATCTGAATCATGTTCCAAGGAAAAGGGGGCAGAGTCATAAGGGTGAAAGGTTAAAAGTACAGTTTTGTGTAGGTCTTCTATGCGAAACAAGGATTAAAATAAGGTTAATTGGGATTAGTTGGGTTAATGTGAAGATGAAGGACTAAAGCTTGGTAAACCCAATTGGCTTCTTCAGAAGTGAGGAATGTGGATGATCTAGTTGCCATGGTGAGGAAGAAGGCAAGTCCACGGTGAGGGCTCATGACTAGCTTAAGGGTTCAAAAAGTTCAGAGCTGTTTTAATGAGGACATACTTAAGTTCTTCCTCCTCTATGGCCTTCCCACCTCATTTTTAAGAGACTTCACAAGCCTTGCTTGCTCCCTTTGAAATCTCTTTTTACAATTCTCTGGGGCCAAATGGGAAATTTGGTTTTCTCCTAAATACATAACTTACTTCCTAAAATAAGCATTGGTGCTTTAGGAAAAAGATGCATGTCAAATCTAAAGAACTGGAGTTTCATTCTCCTTAGAACACAGATCTGCTATGTGACCTCAGGCAAAGCAAGCCCCAGCAATCTTGTCCCTCAACAGTGGTGAGAAGCAGCTACAAAATTTGTCACTCAATGACACTGCTGTGAGTAGTCTAAATGCTTACAAGCAGAAAAATAAACACATTAAAAGAGAGATGGAATTACACTTTGAGACCCAGGCAAAGCAGAAAATTTGGCATTTCTCTCAAAGCAATTACAGGAATTTCTAATTTTAACTTCTTTCAATACGAAGCATTCATTTACTACACAACTAACACACAATTTCTGTAGATAAATAGAAAATACGAACAAAAATAAATTCACAAGAAATCCTCACATACAGAGATATTTATTTTCATATATGTGTGCATAATGTAGTTATGTTTATGCATGCACATTTATGTAGAGTATATTTTTTATTTTGTTATATGTTTTAATATTATTGTGTAATACATATTTTATATATGAAAATATATAACGTAAGCATAACTTAAGGAACAATAATGAAAAAAATTCTTGTGTCCCTATCATTAAGCTTAAAAATAGGAACATCTGTATCTATTAATTGGTAAATGGCAGAGGTAAGTTCTTCCAAATATTTTCTTATCTTGAGAAATAAATGGTTTACCCTTTGCATTTCATACATATTTGAGAATCACCTTGCCAGATCTTATAAAGATAACTCTATTAAAGTCATATTGGAAATAATTTTGTATCCAATCTTTATAATATTGAGTCTTCCCGTTTAAAACATGACATATCTGTCCACATGTTCTACTTTGAAATTTTGAGTAATATTTTATTTTTTTCCATCAAGATTTTGAACTTTGTCTAAGACAGTATTTTTAGCTACTGTAAATGTACTTCTTTTAATTAAACATTTTATATTGAGATGATTATGGAGTCACATGCTGTTGTATGAAATAATAAAGATTCCATGTGGGTTTTGCCAAATTATCCCTGATGGGAGCATTCTACACAAAACTATAATGTGATATTACAACCAGGATATTGGTCCTGATAAAGTCCAAATAAATAGGAGTCAAGATACTTCACCATAAAGGATCCACGTGTCACCATTTTGCCTCATAACCTTGGCCAACCACTAACATGTCCCTCCATTTTTATAACTTAGTAATTTCAAGAATATTATATAAATAGAATCATATAGTATATAAACCTCTGGGGTTATAATAGTTGCATGTTTAATTTTATAAGAAACGGTCAAAACTTTTCTAACGATTGCAGCGTTTTCCACTCTTAGTAGCGAAGTATGAGTGATTGCAGGACCCCTGCACCCTCACCAGCATTTGCTGCTGGCGTCATTTTGTATTTTAGCCATTCTGATAGGGATATAGGGGTGTCTTGGTGTGGTTTTAGCTAAGAGAGTCGAACATCTTTTCATGCCCTTAACTATCATCTGCATAGTCTCTCCACTGAAATGTCTCTTGACATCTCCTACCTATTTTATAGTTGGATTTTTGGTTTTACTCTTGAGTTTTGAGAGAGTTTATATATTTTCAAAACTAATCCTCTGTCAGATATGTGGTTTGCTATGGTTTTCTCCCAGTTATAGCTTATCCTTTTATTCTGTTAACAGGGCTAAGAGGAGCAAAGGTTTTTAATTTTATGCAGTCCAATTTATCGATTTTTCTTGTTACGGATCATGATTTTGGTATGAAGCCTAAGAACTCTTCCTGAGCTCTCAATCCTAATGATTTTTTCTCCTGTTTTTTTTTTTTTCCTACAAATTTGTAATAAAGCGGATGGCTCCATTTTTGATGTTCAAATGCTGACAACTTTCAGACCTCACCACATCTCTTTCTCCCTGCTCCCTACATCTGGGTAAGCAATTTAAAAAGACCACATGTTCCCTTCTTTGACATTGACATTTCAAATCATACATCCCCTTGCCTGGCCCGTGTGTGAGAATCTGCACCCCAGCACGATTTCCTAACATGATGCCTCTCAAGTGAGTGGTCCTTCCTTGCCACTTCCAGTCACTTTAGACCTGCACGGAAGCCTTCCCTGAAATGCATAGAAAGCCTGTGCATGAGGTGAGTATAAAGCTGTACAACTTTCTCGTGCGTGTATGTAGCATCACTAGTCTGGACATCTAAATTAAATTTTAGGAGGGAAATTGTAGTGGCTTATATTGTGTGTCAACCTGGCTAGGTCACAGCACCCAGATATTTGGTCAAATGTGTATGAAGTTGCTGTGAAGGCATGTGTGGTTTATTTTTTTTTTCTAAGACATTCACATTTAATCAATAGATTTTGAGTAAAGAAGATTACTGTCCATAAGGTGTGTGGCCATCATCAACTGATTAGTTGATGACCTTAAGTAAAAAACTGGTCTCCCCTCAGAGGAGGCTACTCAAGACAACACACTACCTTTGACCTCAAGCTACAACTCATGCCTGCCGCCTGTGGACTTTCCTGCAGATCTTGGACTTGCTGGTCTCCACCATCAGGTAAGCTAATTCCTTAAAGTAAATCTCCGTCTTTTTCCCTCCATTCCACTTCTTCTGCCCTTCACCTCTATTGGTTCTATGTTTCAGGAAATCTCTGGCTACTATAAAATACAAAGGTCCATATGTTTATATATGAATAGCTTCAACAAAATTTTATAGCTTTACATTCAGCCTTATGATTCATTTTGGGTTATTTTTGTATTAAGCATGAGATTTTGTATTAAGCATGAGATTCACTTTCTGGCCTATGTGTGTTCAGTTGCTCTCACAGCATTTATTCAAAAAGCTATTCTTTTACTACTTTGGCATCTTAGTCCAATCCACTTGGACATATTTACGTGGATTTATTATTGAATTTCTTATTTTGTGTCATTTCTGTATGTTTTCATTTCTACACCAATGTCATAGTCTCCGGATCTCTTTAGGCACATAGTAGAGCAGAGCTTCATGTGAAGTAGACTGATATTTCCATTTTATCCCTCTTTTCCAAGATTATTTTAGTTATTCTAGGCCTATACTTTGCCACATACACTTTAGAATAAGTGTTTATATTTATAAAATACCTCCATAAAATTTTAATGGAATTCTATTAAATCTATAAACAATTTGAGAATAATCAATATCTTTACTGAGTCTTCCATTTTATTGACATGATAAATCTCTCCATTTATTTAAGCCTTCTTTAATTTCTCTCATCAACATTTTGTAATTTTCAGCATCTAGATTCCACATTTTGTTGTTTATTATAAATTTTCCATTTTCTCTAAACTGAATGCAAATGATACTGTGTTTTTACTCTGTGGTTTGTATATAGATGCAAAAGTGATTCTTGCATGTGTTTTTTGGTTTGTGAACATTCTTCTGTAATTGTGTATTTTATCTGATTTTCTTATATATACAGAAATGCAATTTATTTTGACTACTGATTTTTAATTTACCAAGCTTGCTAAATTTTCTAATTCAAATAATGTTAAAATAATTGGGGAGAAATTTTCTATGTAAACAATCTGGTCATCTGCAAATATTGACAGGTTTTTTTGTCTTTCCCATTTTTACACTATTTATTATTTTCCTATTTTTATACTCCTCTCTATTTTATTCTACCTAGCTAAAATGTGTAGGCACCAACACACAAACTATTTAAAAGAATTGATAATAGCAGGCATTTGTGTCTTGATTGCTTTTTAATAATAGTTTCAGCATTTTATTTTTATTTCTAATGTTATTGTTGACTTTTTATGAGGAATTCCTATCTATATCTTATTTTTTAAAAATTCTTTTGTATGTCTTGTTTGTTGAATTTTGTTAAGAAGTTCTATATTATTTATAGTTTGTTACATATTTTCAGCTATAAAATTTTAGAATGTGTGAAATGTTATATTTGCAACTATGGCGATAATCATATGTTTTTTTCTTCTTCAGTCATTTTCTGATATTTGGTTAAGCTTGCATTCTTGGAATAAATGCAACTTTATCATGGTATATTATCTTTTTAAAAATTTTCTGTATTTTCTAATTCTTTTTTTAAAGTATTCTGTATGTTCAGGAGTGGAGTAAGTATGTAATCCCCTTCCTTTTTATTAATCCTGACTTGGTTTCAAAATTAGGGTTTTATTATTCTCATAAAATACTTTCAAAGTGCTTTTTCATTTTTCTCTATTATAAAGGAATTTGTATGAATTTAACTTATCTGCTTGTTAAATACGTAGTAGAATACTCTATAAAGCCATTTAGGGAACACTAAAATTTAGATTTATTTTGCTTAAATGGTTATGATTCTTTCGGGTTTTCTATTTCTTTTAGAGTCAGTTCTGACATATATATTTCTACAAATGTAATTCTCCAAGTAATTAAAAAAATTATTGACATAAAAATATCCATAAATTTGTGTTATTAACTAAAGTATTTTGAATTATTATATAATACACATACAGAAAAGTGCATTAAGCATAAATATAATTAAATAATTTTCCAAAGCACACACTTTATATTCAAAACCCACAAGAAGGTAAGGAACATTTCCAGCACCTCAGTGGCTCACAACTATAAATCCTCCTTCCTACAAAACTTTATTACTCTAAATTTTGTGGTTATCACTTATTGCTCCCCCATATACTCTTAGCACTTAATTAAGAATTGTTCATCATTTCAGCTTAGTGATGCCTGTTTTTAAACTCTATATAAATAGGATCACACACTGTGTTTATCTTTGGCTTCTTTTGTTCAATATTAGTTTTGAGATATTCAACCGTGTTTTGGAGTGCTGTAGTATTTCACAGTATTTCATTCATTCTCAATTCTGTATAGGATTATATTTTATGATTTTGCACAATCTATCCATTCAAATATTGATCACAATTTGAGGTTTGGTTTTGGGATTTATTCTAGTGTTTAACTATTTTGTGTCAAGGAGAATTAAGTTGATTCTTAGTTTTGTCACTTACTAGTTTTTTTAGTTTAACTGGTTACTTAATTTTTCTAAGCTATTCCATAAAATATCTATTTTATTATTCAGACTAATTAAATAAGATACCATAATATTCTTTTTCATTATTATAGTGTAGTGTTGGAGCCTGTTTCAGATTTTGTGTCTCCTTTTCTCTCTGCTCTTCCCTGCTCATGCTCTATTTCTCTTGCTCTCAAAAATAAAGTAAAAATAAGCAAATAAATTTAAAAAATCACTTATTTCCATTTTACGTATCATTTTTCAAATGACTACAAAATTACTCACACTTTAACTTTTTCATTAGTTTTTTTTAATGTTTTTATTTATTTTTGAGAGAGAGAGAGAGGGAGAGAGAGAGATAGCATGAGCAGGGGAAGGTCAGAGAGAGAGGGAGACACAGAATCTGAAGCAGGCTCCAGGCTCTGAGCTAGCTGTCAGCACAGAACCCAATGTGGGGCTCGCACCCACGAACTATGAGGTCATGACCTGAGCCAAAGTTGGATGCTTAACTGACTGAGCCACCCAGGCGCCCCACTTTTTCATTAATTTTAAATGTTGTTAGAATATGATAATTACATGTTTTAAAATATTTCTTCTCTTTTAGATGTACAGGTATATAATTCTTCAGATCTTTTCTAAGTTTTTGAAATCTATTTTTCTCTAATTAAATTTACATGTCTATCTCTGAACAGTTTTCCTTTCTTTTGGAATCCTGTGTACCTCCAAATCTCTATCACTCCACTGCTTCTCCATCACACAAAACAAAAATGTGGTCTCAGTAAAAATGCTGCACAGTCTTTGTAAATGTAAGTGTAAGACTAGGCCCCCAGACCCAGAGTGGCCATGTAGCTCAGTGGCTTGGAATAATCCCCATTTATTTCTGCTGCCCAGAGTTACTATGAATAGCCCTTTTACTACCGAAATCTTCCAATTTGAACAACAAATTACAGGGTTACCCTACCTAGTCTTCATTTCAACTAAATTGTTGGCAAAGCTACTATTTCACTAGCTGACATAAAATGGCTACTAACCTCCTATGTCCTCTTGCTGTCTGAGCTAAGGCTGAAATAATAGTTTTTATTCTATACTCCAACACACTAAAAGGTAATTAAGTCCCTCAAGGATATTATGAGATAAGTCAGAGGTTTTATTAATTTGTATTATCTGAGTAAGAAAATAAATCACAGGGGAGCTGAGTAACAGTTGGCCAAGTTTAAGGTAGAAGAGAAGATGAATTTCCTGATTTCTGATGTTTAGTTTGCTGTTCTTTCTACTAAAGATCAAGTAACATGTATAACATTTGGAAATAATTGGCTGAATGAGTAGGCACTGTGCAGATCTGAGATAAAAGCTATACTTAAAAAACAAAAAAAGAGAATTCTCAACCTAAGGTTTAGGCACATGAATTATATTTGGTAGCAAAGGCAAAATTATCAGTACATTTTTCATTTTTTAAATACTTACATTTGGTAACATTAGAATATTGAAAAAGATCTTGGAGTCCAGGTTGGCTAGGCTAAAAGAGGGCTGCAATTACGTATGCTAACGTTAGTGAACACATGTGATGACTCAACAGAATGTTTGATTAAGCAGAGGTACCTTTCCATTAATTTATTGATTTTGTTCACAGTTCTGTGTGCTACAGGATCAGTTTGACGCATTTCTACCGCCCCTGGGTCCATGTTCTGCCTTCTTAAATCCCAAGCCATACTTCCTTAATTTTGACCCAGGATACTTTGCTATTATGATCTCTGTGAAGACACACTCCTTAGGCTTTTGTTCCTCTTTAGTTGTTTATTCCTTCAAGTTGGCTATTTGCTAAACAAAAAAATGTAGGAAATTTTGCTTCCATACTTAGCTGGTGATAGGATGTTTGCACCTCTATAAAACTGGATTATATGTGTCACAAAAGTTACTCTGACATGATTTACTGGGGGCACATGTCATTTGAAAGGTGAAACATACAGGAGTAAAGGTTAGAGTTGCCAGATAAAATGCAGGTTGTATAATTAAATTGAATTTTAGTTAAACAAAAAATAATTTTCAGTGTAAGTCTCAAATATTGCATGAGACATACTTACATGAAAAAATCACTTTTTGTTTATCTTAATTTTAAATTTACCTAGGTGTCCTGTATTTTCTTTTTTAAATCTGGCAACTCCCAAAAGAGGGAAGCTCATAATGCTGCTTTGGTTTCTGGAATAGAAGAATAAAATCCCTCAACACAAAAATTAGGAGAGTGGAAATGGGCAATTATCCTTTTTCTTCCTTTTCTTCTTTTTCTCTCTTTTCTTATTCCCCTTCATCCTATTATGTTCCATTCTCCATCTTTCACAACTAATAGTAATAGTGATAGTAGTCGTCATAGTAATAGTAACGGTAGTGGTGGTGGTAGTAACAGTAGCAGCATTAGTACTAATACTATTAATAATGCCTCCCTTTGTATACTTTCAAACATTTATTTTATTTTTTTAATATTTTTTATGTTTTTTATTTATTTTTGAGAGAGAGACACACATAGCATAAGCAAGGCAGGGACAGAGAGAGAGGAACACACAAGAATTGAAAGCAGGCTCCAGGGTCTGAGCTGTCAGGACTGAGCCCAACGTGGGCCTTGAACCCATGAACTGTGGGATCATGACCTGAGCCGAAGCCAGATGCTTAACCAACTGAGCCACTCAGGCACCCCTGTATACTTTCAGATGTATCGTCTTACTTGATTGTTAAGTGTTAAGGGTTCAGTGATTTTTTTTTCCCCATATAGATATTGGAATTGGGAGACAAGGAAAAATAATCACAGAAATGTTTTTAACATTTCTTTGTCTAGACATATTCTTACTGTGAAAGTAAACTGAAACTTAAGTAGGGCAGGCAAAATGAAGTTGAGACATAAACCAAATTAATTCAGAGCTCAGTGCTTGCTACTAATGATCAAAATTGTACAAGGGCTTCATTTCTTAGATGAGTCACTATACTGTCTTCATTTATTAAGTAAAAGGAATTTAATTAAATGTGTTCACCCTGGCAAAGTATGGAGGAAATTAAGCAGACCATACTTGGACAACTCTATAATGAACAGAAGAGGAAAATTGAGGCAAATGTTAGAAGTTAAACCATTTTTCACTTTTTGGCCTCTATGATTTTAGTAATATAGGTCAAAGTGAATATAGACCTTGGATAGCCATGTAATCAATCTTATTTATACTTTTAGTAATGGAGTAGTTCTCTTAAGCCTTTGGTCTTAAGTAATATTTCTAAAACATGAGAATTTTAGTAGATGATTGAGAATCATGATGTGAAACACACTGATGGATTTTGTGCTGCGATGAAAGAGTGATTTTTAAATGTTTATTTTTTTTATTTTTGAGGGGGGGAGCGAGGGAGGGACAGAGAGAGAGGCGGGCAGAGGATCTAAAGTGGGCTCCATGCTGACAGAAAAGAGCTATGTGGGGCTCGTACTCACCAACCCTGAGATCATCACCTGAACTGAAGTAGGATACTCAACCAACTGAGCTACCCAGGCGTCCGGGAGAGTGATTTTTAAATAGTGTCACAAATTACTTTTTAAATGTTTTTATTTATTTTTGAGAGAGAGAGTGAGACAACATGAGCAGGGGAGGGTCAGAGAGAGAGGGAGACACAGAATCTGAAGACAGGCTCCAGGCTCTGAGCTAGCAGTCAGCACAGAGCCTGACGCGGGGCTCTAACCCACGAACCGTGAGATCATGACCTGAGCCGAAGTTGAACGCTTAACTGACTGAGCCACCCAGGCATCCCTACATATTACTTTTGACAAGACTCATAGTGTTTAGATCTATCATTCTATAATTAATATTTGCTACACAAAATTGAAATATGTTTAGCACTGTAATAAATGTTATACAAAGATTATTTCATTTTTATTTTCCAAATTAGTATCCTTAATATTTGAAGACAGGTTGACCTTAGAATGTATTGCAAAGTGGCTCAATGTCACTCAACTGTACAGTAGTAAAGCTACTATGTAGACATGCTTGTGTTTATCTCTGAGGTATAATAAACATACAATAAGCTCCACATGTTTAACGAATACAATTTGAGAAATGTTGACATAGGTATATGTCCATAGAAAAAAAATCATCACAATTAAGATAATGCATATATCCATAATCCACACACATTTCCTCATGCTTCTTTGTTATCTGTCCCTCTCATCTCTTCCCATTACCCTTCATATCCTCAGGAAATTGTTGATCTGTTTCATGTCACATTGATTAATTTGCATTTGCCAGAGTTTTATATAAATGAAATCATACAGTATGCAGTATTGTTTTCTGGCCTCTTTCTGCCAGAATATTTATTTTAAGATATATCTATATAACTATGTTGATCAATTCTTTCTCTCTTTCTTCTCTCTTTGTATTACTAAGTGTATTATGTACCATATGGATATACCACAAATGTCTACCCGAGTCTGTTACCAAATATTTGTGTTGTTTCCAGTTTGGGGCTATTATAAAAAAAAATCTATTATGAACATTTGAGTATAAGTCATTTAATGAACACTGTTTTCAGTTTTTCTGAGAAAATCCAAAAGTCTGGAACATCTAGACCACAGACTAGGTGTGTTTTTAATTTTTAAAAGAATTGCCAAACTGTTTTTACAAAGTGCTTGTAATGCTCTGCGTTTCCACTAACAGTGTTTTAGAGTTGAAATTATTTCTCAGCACTGGGTGGTCAGGCTTTCTGATTTTAGGCATTCAAGTAGGTAAGTAGTTGAATCACTTATATTTTAATTAGAAAACCCCTAATGACTGACCATGTTGAATAAGCATCTTTTCATGTGCTTTATAAGTTATCCATATAAAAATCCATAAATCATTTTCTGTGGTGAAATGAAATGTCTGTTTGAAGCTTGCTCATCTTTACAGGGTTAATTGTGCTTTTTTAAAAATTATTGAATTTGGAGGATTCTTTATATATTCTATATAAAAATATTTTATCAGACATGTTTTTGAGAGTTTTTTCCCCAATCTGCAGCTTGTCTTTTCATTCTCTTAAGAGAGACTTTCTCAAAATAAAATATTCCTATTTTGAAAAAGTCCAATTTATTCTTTTTTTATCTTTTATGTGTCATGCTTTTTGTGTATTTAGGAAATATGTGTCTAACCAAATATTTCAGTTAACAGTCTGTTCCTTGATTTGTCTTTCTCTTTTTATTTTTTCCCTTTGCTTGTTTGTTTTGTTTCTTCAGTCCCATATATGAGTGAAGTCATATGGTATTTGTCCTGCTCTGACTGACTTATTCCACTTAGCATTGCATTCTCAAAGTCTATCCATGTTGTTGCAAATGGAAAATTCATTTTTATGGCTGAATTTTATATGTGTGTGTGTGTGTCACAACTTTTTTATCCATTCATCAATTGCTGGACACGTGTGCTGTTTCCATAGTGTTCCTCAGAGTGGCTACACCAGTTTGCATTCCCACCAGGCTTCCTTTTTCTCCACATCCTCACCAACACCTGTTGTTTCTTGTGGTGTTGAGCACACTCTGACAGGTGTGAGGTGATATCTCCTAATAGGTTTTTTTTTAATTTTTTTTTTTTTTTGAGAGGCAGAGAGAGACAGCACACGAGCAGGGGAGGGGCATAAGAGAGACAGGGAAACACAGAATCTGAAGCAGGCTCCAGGCTCTGAGTTGTCAGTGAAGAGCCGGACTCAGAGCTCAAACTCATGAACCGTGAGATCATGACCTGAACCGAAGTAGGATGCCTAACCAACTGAGCCACCCAGGTGTCCCAATATCTCATTGTAGTTTGATGTGTATTTCCCGGTGATGATAAGTGATGATGAATATCTTTTCATGTGTTTGTTGTCCATTTGTATGTCTTCTTTGGAGAAATGTCTGTTCATGTCTTCTGCCTACTTTTTAATGGGATTATTTGGTTTTGGAGTATTGAGTTTTATTAAGTTTTTTTAAATATATTTTGGATACTAACATTTTTAATTCTTATTTTAACTATTTGTTTGATGAATGGGTCATTTAGAAGTGCATTATGTAGTCCATAATTTTGGGGTTGTTCCAGACATGTGTCTGTCATTAATTTTTAATATAATACCATGTTAATTTAAAAACATATTTCTATTGCTTGAATCATTTAAAACTTACTGAGACTTGTTTTATAATTCAGAATATGACTTATCTAGGCAAATGTTTCATGTATACTTGAAAAGAATGTGTAGTCTGTTTTTGTTCAGTAACGTACTTTAGATAGTTATTATTTTATCTACTCATGTTTTTTAATTTATGAGCTACAGCTCTTTATTTGTTACTATAGTGGTTTCTTTAGGATTTATAGTATACATCTTGAACATATCACAATACACATTTACACTGTACTATGCTATTTAATATATAGTAAAAAAGTCTTATAATAGTATTTTTCTATTTCATTCTTCTCAAATTTTGTGCTATGATTTTCTTACATTTTACTTCCCTCTATCCTATTATCCACAATATATTGCTATTATATTTGCTTTAAAAATCGACTCTGTGTTTAGATATTTTAAAAAATAAAAAAAATTCCTCATGTCTATGTTTCCAGTTCTCTTTATCCTGTTGTGTACATCCAGCTTTTCATCACCATTCACCTCTTTTGCTTGAAGAACTTTTTTTTTAAGTTTAGTTATTTATTTTGAGAGAGGCAGAGAGAGCATGAGTGGGGGAGGGGTAGCAAGAGAGGAAAAGAGAGAACCCCAAGCAGGCTCCACATTGTCAGCACAGACACTGATGTGGGGCTCGAAAACACAAAGCTGTGAGATCATGACCTGAGCCAAAACCAAGAGTCAGATGCTTAACCCACTGAGCCACCCAGTCACCCTGAAGAACTTTTGTTAAAATCTCTTATAGTGCAGGTCTGTAAATGTTCAATTATTTCACTCACATATACCTGAAAAAGTCTTTAATTTTGAAAGGTATTTTTAGTGGGTAAAGTTATCTACATTGAAAATTCTTTTCTTTAAGTACTTTAAAGTTTTTCCCCCATTTTTCTTCTAGCTTATATTGTTTCTGACAAAGAAAAATCTACTATTATCTTTCTCTTTGTTCATTGGTATGTAATGTGTCTTATTTCTTTTGGAATTTTAATATATTTTCTTTATCTCTGGTGGTAAATATTTTTCTTATAATGTGCACTGGTGTATTCTCTGTGCTTAGGTTCATTTAATTTCTTGGGTCTGGATAGTTGTCACCAAGTTTGGGGGGAAATGTCAGTCATTACCACTTCAAATAATTTTCCACTTCTGATTCAGGTACTTCAATTTAATAGATATTTAACTTTTCGATTTGTCCCATAGTTCACTGAAGCTCTGTTCTTTCTGTCTTGGGTTCATTTTAAATAGATTCTATTCCTATTGCTTCAAGTTCATTAAACATTTTTCTGCATGGTCTAATCTACTACTAATGACATCTAAGGCATGTTCATCTTAAATATCAGATTTGAATTTCTAGAGGTGCAGTTTGGGTCTTTTTCTATATCTTCTATCTCTTGATTTTACATGCTCAATTTTTCTCTACCTTCTTAAACATGAAAAACAAGCATAATAACTCTTTTGATGTCTTTTTGCACTAATTTTATCATCATTTCTAATTCAGTTTAAAGTGATTAAACTTTCTCCTCATTATAGATAGTATTTCCCTATTTCTTTGCACACCTGGTAATTTTTGTTTGACAGCTCAACGTTGTGTATGCTAGATACTGAATCTTTTCATATTACTAAAAGTGTTATTGAACTGTGTTCTTGGACAAAGTTGTGTCATTTGATGTTGGAGTCCCTCACCCGCTGGCGGGAAGGAAGGACGCGACACCGGGATTCTTGCAGACGTGGGTTTTATTTCTTCTTCCTTCTTCTCTTTCCTTCCTCCCCCACCGTGCAATATATACCCTTAAGGGGAGGCGTGGCCTTATCCCATTGGTCCAAAGGCTTTGTCACGGACTCCACGCATGCTGCGCAGCCTCTCTTGGGTTAGTAGCTCGTGATAGAGCATAGCGGTAGGCAGGGGGATGGGAGCTAGGGCGGCTCAGGAGCTTGGGGCTTCTGCCCGGTCGCCATCTTGGGTGACCATTTCGCCTCCCACAATTTGAGATCACTTTGACCCTTTTAGGTTTTGCCTATAATGTTTGTTATGTAAGATCAAGGCAATATTTAAGCCCTTACTAGTATGCTATGCTTCATAAGTTATCAAGCTTTCTACTCTGACTGCTTGGAACAGGCAATATCCCCTGTTCTTTTGATGTCCCATGTGCTTTTTATTTAATTCTCTCTTTCTTGTCTTTAGTATTTTCTTCATCTGCATTAGTTGATCTCTACTCAACCGAGTATTTGAGATGGATTCTCTGAGGGTCTCTAGGTTTTCCCTCTTTATGTAGGTCTTTCTTGGCAGTTACCCTGAGCAGCAAATTTCCTTGGATTCTCAACTCAGGAAGACCCTGGACTCTAACTGGATTCCTCTTTCAAGAGCAACTGCGTGGAAAATTTCTCCAGAAGTAAGACGTGACAATCACAGAGCGCACCTCAGTTGTTTCTCGTACTTTGGAGATCACCAGTCACTGTTGGATGATGTGGAATATCTCGAAAGTCATTGTAACATATATAATTGCCCCGACTTTTAGTTTCATGCAAAAGCGCAAATGTGGTTCCTCCTACTCCATCTTGGATTAAAATGGAAGTCTTTGTGAGGCCAGTTTAAAATTTTTACATTAGGTCAATTTGAGCTACCTGTTTGAGAAGGTGTAGCATTGTCATATGAAAGGCATACAGTTGAAGGTAAAACTTGTACATATCATGTGCATATATTGTTTAGTGTTTTAACTTTAATAAAAGCTCTCAGAATTTATTTTTATATTTAAGGAAGTTTTCTGTTTCCTAACTGTCATCCTTCAAAAAAGAACAAAACAAAATAAATCTTTTCCTTATATTGACCTTGTATCATGTATTTAAAGTAACTCTGTGCCACAGAAAAATTATGACTTTTTTTGTAATTAGACAATTTTTATCCATCTTATTATAACAAAAACAATACCTTAATGGAAATAATATATGGACAGCTTTTTATTGAAATATTTTTTAAAAAAATTTTAATGTTTTATTTATTTTTGAGAGAGAGAGAAAGACAGCTTGAGCAGGGGAGGGTCAGAGAGAGGGAGTGACACAGAATCTGAAGACAGGCTCCAAGCTCTGAGCTGTCAGCACAGAGCCTGACATGGGGTTTGAACCCATGAACTGCAAGATCATGACCTGAGCTGAAGCCGGATGCTCAACCGACTGAGCCACCTAGGCTTCCCTAAAATATTTTTTAAAGTGAGGGGTCCCTGGGTGGCTCAGTTGGTTAAGCATCCAACTTTGGCTCAGGTTATGATCTCACGGTTCGGTTCGTGGGTTCTAGCCCCACGTGGAGCTCTGTGCTGACACTCACTCAGAGCCTGTAGCCTGCTTCATATTCTGTGTCTCCTCCTCTTCTGCCCCTGCTCCTCTCATGTTCGGTTCTCTCTGTCTCTCAAAAATATATAAATGTAAAAAAAACTTAAAAAAATTGAAAATGTACTTTTATATTTATTTTCATATTAGCAGTTATAATTTATTACATATTTTCAAAGCCCGAGACTTCAGTTTCCACAGTAAACAGATAATTAATAAGTAATTATTTATAATAAGGTCTCCTGTGGTTTTTCAATAGGTGAGAAGAAAAATTGAAACAACTGTTTGCATAATGCAAGTTAAAAACAAATAAGCAAAGACAATAAACCTATTATTTGGAATGGTTCTAATTAGGGCAAGAGCTTAAACTATTGAAGCAAGTCCCCATACAAACCAAGTAGCAAATGAACTATGGTTTCAAATATCTGCGATATTGTGCATGTTCTACTCTGTTCGCATCTCCACTTTCTTAGAGGGAATAGGGGAATTAAGACAAGTATCTGGATAATTCAGAAAAGAATTATAGGCCATGTTAACAGTTGTTAGTTGAGTTTCACATGCCACTTATAAAGCAAAAGGCCTGTGACAGACGAAAGTGGGAATAGAGAGCAGTTATTTGATTTTTCACAATTAAGAAAGTAATGTTTCTTCTGTAACCTTCTCTTTATAGGAAAACTGATGTATTTTAAGCTAACAGAGGGAATTTATTCATTAGGTTGGTAATGGAGATTTGCTACCTTATTGACTTAGCCATCACAATAGAACTCTTAAAACTTTTTCTGATGAATTGGCATCATATACTGGAGGAAGATTGCAATAATGGGTATGATATATCAGGTTTGAAAAGTATGATTAATTATAATTATAATTAATAATGAGTAATGATAAAGACAATGGAATTGTATGATTTTGTTAAATTTCTTTGATATTCTAGATTAAGAAAAGATAACAAAAAGCTAACTGGTTAGTAGGTCACTGAAACCCCCTTATGAAATCCATAGGGTTCCCTTGGTAGCATAATCTTCAAGAGAAAAGCAAAGAAAGCTGCTTATCAGCACCAGAAATTAAATGTAAGAACTATCAAGGTCCAAGAAATGTAAAGGCAGATTAGTTATGCCAAAACCATGGCCAAAACTTGGTTGAGAACGAATAGACAGTGAATGCATGGGACAAGATCATCTGGATTAATCTTTCCCACAGTGTTGAATCTTTAGAGTTTCCTGAATTCTGAGTCAATGGAAGTGACCTGTCCTCTCTTCTTATTTTTTAAATTTCTTTTGTTTTTTGTTTGTTTGTTGATTTATTTTTATTTAGATTCAATTTAGTTAATATATAGCATTAGCATCAGTTTCAGGGGTAGAATTTAGTGGTTCATCACTTTCATAAAATGCCCAGTTCTCATCCATCCCCACTTGTATGCTTTTTCTCTCTCTCAAAATAAATAAAATAAATTTTAAAAATACTGAAAAATGTCATAATTGCCACGTCAAACAGTCGAAGAAGGGGTCCAAACCTGTTTGGTGTCTTTTAAAGTTGTCTTTTTAATGGATTCACTGAAGGTTCAATATGTAAGGCTAGAAAACCAGCAAAATAATTAATTACCACATAAAGGAATGGAGGATGCACCATTTCCAAGGGTCAAAGAGAATGAACTATAAATGGAATATACTAAGAAACTCAGTGTTGGCTGTTTTCTACAAGCCACAGCTGATGGTATAGAAGATTATACAAGTGGATTCCCAGATAAGAATGGGAATGGTTGAAACACAAGAAGCCGTGTGGTAATGAGACCAACAGTCTTATCCAAAAAGGATCTATAGACAATTATATAGATTATTGAACATTAAGAAAAGAGGAGTGAAAGATACCTAGATTTGTACAATCCTTTGAATATAAACAAATAAATCTGCTGGGGAGAGATAAGTCTCTAAATCGCAGGAGTAAAATAGAATCTCTAGCTTCCTAGAGATATCTGCTTTATGAAGCCCAGAAGGTATTGAAACATGAATGTATTCATGGAGCATTATCGCTCAATTAGTATGTACCTATGAATTTGGAGATTGTATTGTTTATTTCTTTCATAAAATATCAAAAACTATATTTATAACCAAACATTATACATTTATTCTCCTTACCTTTGTCATACTATAGTCAGAATATAATATAGTTTGGATTCTACAGAACATTATCTGTATCCACTATAACGACATCATGCTAACTAGGTCAGTTATCTAGAAAGATATAGTACATTGGAGACCTTGGAAAATGCCTAGAAAGTAGAGAGTAAGCTCTTTTCCTTCCCGTGCCACTGAAGATCTTGGTGTCACCATTGGCTGCCGCTCTGCCCGGTTAACCTGGTATTGTAAGAACGAGTTGCATCCAAAGTGTTGCTTCTGCAGAGGTGTCCTTGATGCCAAGATCTACATTTTTTAAAATGTTTTTTTAAATTTATTTTTGAGAAGAGGGAACAGAGCATGAGTGGGGGAGGGGCAGAGAGAGAGAGGGAGACACAGAATCAGAAACAGGCTCCAGGATCTGAGCTGTCAGCACAGAGCCCGATGCGGGGCTCAAACCCATGAATGTGAGATCATAACCTGAGCCGAAGTCAGAGGCTTAGCTGACTGAGCCACCCAGGCACCCCAAGATCCACATTTTTAACCTGGGGCAGAAGAAGGCAAAGGTGGATGAGTCCCCACTATGCGGCCACATGATGTCAAATGAATATGAGCAGTTCTCTTCTGAAGCCCTGGAGGCTGCCAACAAGTACATGGTGAAAAGCTGTGGCAAAGATGGTTTTCACATCCAAGTGCAGCTCCATCCCTTCCACGTCATCTGTATCAACAAGATGTTGCTCTGTGCTGGAGCTGACAGGCTCCAGACAGGTATGTGGGGTGCTTTTGGAAAGCTCCAGTGCACAGTGGCCAGGGTCCACATTGGCCAAGTCATCATGTCCATCGGTACCAAGGTGCCGAACAAGGAGCCTTGTGATTGAGCCCCTGCTAGGGCCAAGTTCAAGTTCCCTGACCACCAGAAGACCCACATTTCCAAGAATGTGGGGTTTTACTAAGTTTAATGCAGATGAATTTGAAGACATGGTGGCTGAAAAGTGGCTCATCACAGATGGCTGTGGAGTCTAATACATCCCTAATCAGTGGCCTGTTGGACAAATGGCTGGCTCACACTCATGAGAACTTCAGCACTGCCCCTCCCTATTCATGCCCACTAATAAACCCTGTTTCCTGTAAAAGAGAAAAAGAAAGAAAATAGAGAGTAACCACTGCAAATTTTTATGTGTCTGCCACAACAGCAAAGTGTTTAGTGGTTAAGGGGAGGCTGAAATATCCCATTCAGAAACAAGTACATATTATTGCAGCTTGCATCTCACATCATGACAAAAGAAACATAACCCCCATTATGTTTCTTTGGCTTCCACAGCGAGTATATGCCATACCTGGGAATACTGCATCCACTGTACACTGTGTGATATGAAAGGTTATCAGCTTTGATTGGTCCTAGAGCAGAAGTGTATTAGAGAACATGTCCAGCCACTTAAGTGGGTCAGCAGATCCTGAGTGATTAGCAATATTAGTGTTGGGGTGGCTGGGCAACTCAGTCAGCTGGCCATCTGACTTCGGCTCAGGTCATGATCTCATGGTTCCTGAGTTTAAGCCCCTTGTTGAGGGGGCTTTCTGTGCTGACAGCTTAGAGCCTGGAGCCTGTTTTAAGTTCTGTGCCTCCCTCTGTCTCTAATCCTCCTCTGCTTACACTCTGCCTTTCTCTCTCTCTCTCAAAAATAAATTTAAAAAATTAATGAAAAGAAATATCAGTCTTGAGAAAAAGTGCTACATGGAGCAAGTCTGGCAAGTCCCACTAGGAAAATCAAAAGGTCAACTTCTGGTATTAGGATAAAATCTATGTCACCTTCAGGGGGGAATTTTATTCTTTATTGTTTAAAACAAGTCCCAGCATGCTATTGTGTCCTAAGAGAGATAGGAAATATGACCATGGATATAGAACCACCTTTCATGAGGTAGGTTCTAAGAGAGTACAATCCAGTTTGTTCCCTCCTGGAGGGTACAAACATGAGCAGGGAGTCCATGCCTTCTATCCTTTCTTCGACTGTGCTTCAACCTCAGCTCATCTTAAAGCCATATGAATCATCTTTCGCTACCAGGTAATGATGAAGGAAAAAAAAATCTAAGCTTGGCTTGTATAGAGAGTGATCTGGTATATGAGTTCAAGCAAAAAATGAACACTAGCTCTCACATTAGTGGTTGTAAAATGAACTTGTGAAAAATTTGACCAAAAGTTCCCAAACATCTTCAGAAGGTGCACCTGTTATATCCATTTTGTGTGTAAAGAGAGGTACCCTGACTTACAGGCAGTGAGGAATGGTTTGGTCGGAAATCTGAGAGGAGACAAGTCAGAAGAACAGAGATAAAAAGGTCTGGGGTAGAAGATCATAGAGGTACAACTGTAAATGGGAGAATAAAGATCTTTGTACCATATGTTAATGCCCATCAGAAATAATTTTTCGTGGAAGAGGCACCAATCAACCACACAGACAAACCGCTCAATTAGTTGATGTCATTCTGCTTTTGTCATTGACCATCCTATTGCTGGTACAATGAGTATATGACCAAAGTGGCCATATTGGCAGAGACGGAGATTATGTATATAGACACATAGGCAAGAGTTCTTGCTTACTGTGGCTGATATGGCTGCCAAGGCTGGCAAAGCTTCAACCTGCTAACAACAGAGATCAACAATGTGCCCTGATAAGGTATCACTCCTTGGTAAGTCACTTGGTGGAAAGTTGCCGGTATTGGACCCCTTTCCTTTTCTGGTCACAGGACCTCATTGTACACTAAAGGAGACACGAGAATGAGCTGATGGTCATTCTGTTTACTGTCATATCACACACTATGCCACCCAAAATCTGCCTGCTAGAGTATTGGAGTAGCCTGTCAAACAAATAATCAAAATCCTAGCTCAGAGGAGAAACATGAGCTTAGAATGCCATCATCCATAGACACCTGGCTGGCTCGGTCAGAAGAGCCATGTGATTCTTGATCTTGTGGTCATGTGTTTAATCCCCATGTTGGGTGTAAAAATTACAAAATAAAATAAAACAAAATTTTAAAAAATGTCATCATCATCATTCCAGTATATAGTATATACCTGGAATTAAAGACCTTCAAACTGGGCTCTGTCTCCAATACAAAGAATATATAGGTCATAGAACCAAGTAGTAGAAATAAGAGTAGCACAATTTACCTTCATTCTCAGTGAGTAAATTGGGGAGTTTGTGTTTCCAATATTATAACTCTGGGTAAGAGAAACTGTGATACAAGAGGGGAGCTAATTTGGCACTTGTACCCCACCACATGAGTCCTATTGAACTATAAGCTAATGCTACAATTTGGGGATTTCAGGCTTCCTGAATCCATGGACCAGTAAGGCTAGAAGGCAGTCACTACCTTGGTAGAAGCAGTAAACCTTCATCATCAGGATACTTTTCCACAGTGAGGTCAGGAAAGAATATATGTGGAACCAGGTAATCTACTTGGGCGACTCTTCAATGACTCTTAAATGACATACATCTTCATTTAATTTTGACTGGCAGGTGCCTGAAGAGAGCAAAGGTGCCAGAGATTCAGATTCCTCAGTAATCAGTGTCAAAGTCATGCTGCTAGATAAGGCATCAAGACCACCAGAGGATGGGCATTCTGACTACATATAAATAAATGAAGCTGGGTAGTGCAAGGGGGGAGGGGATTGTAATGGATACAGAAGTATTTCATCTGGATCTTCTTTCAGGAAAGATTTGCTGCTCCAGATGGATAGAGTGTGACAGAGATATCCTGCACCTGTCAATAACTTCAGGTGTCATCTCAGTGGCAAAGAACAGCTTTCTCCTCCACCTCACCACTCGCTACAAGTACCCAACCCTCTGTCACATCACACCTTTGCTGAGTGGCCCAGATCTAATAGATGTGGCTATAAAAGCCCATCCATTTCTTCCCAACATGGAGCAATTCGGATAGTCCATTTCAGCTCCAGAGATCCCCATGATCTTGGAAAAAAATATTGTTGGGTTTGCATTGCAGATTGATTTCTTTATCTATCCAACCCTGCTTTCTTTTCACAAATGTTGATTCTAAAGATATTCCCTGCAAACTTAACTCTACCTGGGAATCTGCTTCTGAGAGAGAACAACATACTACAATGATGTAACTGAGAGACCATACAATTTGGGGTCATAGAGAACTGAGTTTATAATCAAGTAACTCCATATCTGTGGACCAGTTACCTAACCCTTTAGACCTTAATTTCTACATATCCCACTCTTTTTCATATAGATTTTCCTAAAATAAAACAATAGAGCTAATCTATGCATTATAGTATAGGAAGGATTATCTGGAGTATCTCATATTTTGGATTAAATCTCAAGTACTGCACTTATGTTCAAGTATATGAAAACATCCTCTTTCAATGTGTTTACATATATACAACAATGTAAAAGTTTAACTTATTTTCTATGTTCAATATAACTGTTGTAATAGTTTTAAAGCATTCATATAAAGTGGTTATGGTTTGAGCCTGTTTCCTGGCTGTGTGGTACAGAAGAAAATTTTCTTTATCTTGCCAGTAAATTGATTTACACATAAGCTAAGACAGGAAAGGAAAAAAAAATGAATGGAAGTATTTATAATTCAAATACTATCACCCAAATGCATATTAAAATAGATGACTTTTGGGTAGTGTTAATGAACCAAAACTAATTCAGTTCACAAGTTGAAGGATTGGAATATGCATACATCAATTATTGATGAGTTGTACATTTCAAGCTAAGTTGTTTCATTACCAGTTACCAGACAAAGGGTAGTATTATCTTTTAGCTAGACTAAATTGCCTTTCATTATTCTCAAAGTATCTACACATGCAAATAACTTTTAGTTTCAGGGCATAATCATCGTTAAAGGATTTTAAGTTTTTCCTCCTCTGAACTAATGCCAGTTTTGTCTATATCACTCCCTTGTTGACTAATCGAATGACATTTACTGCTGTTGAGTGTTTTGCTTTATTTTTTTATCTTTCTATTATTATTTAATTTTTTATATACTTAGTACTTACTTGCTGGCAAAATTGTAAATATATTGAAGGCAAAGTCAGAAATTTACATTTCCTTGATTTTAATGCAATACACAGTAACACAATTAATATTTTTGAAAATTCTTTCTTTTGATTTTACTCATAATGAGTTGAGATAGTAGTCTTCAACTTCTAAAGTAGAACATACCTTCCATGATTAATCAGATTTTAGACCGCAGAGGCAATAAATGAGATCATAAATTGTCAATTAGGAATGGTGAAATCAATTGACTCTCTTAAGAGTAAACCTGTTTCAAAAATTCAAGTTAATATAAGATGGTTATTATCAATGAGGTACTTCAGTATTACAATTGAGGGCTCAATATTTTAATCAAGAAATGGAAAAGACATAAAATTTCACAAATATTGAGGGGAAAAAAGAAATTTTGATTTAAAAGCCACAATTAGAGAGGCTGTTTGCCGAACTTCAGATATTCAGGCCACTGAGCAAAAACTAGGTAATGCTCAAAAGCAAAAATAAGTGAAATGAGTCTTGAAATAAATTATAGTAATAAGTTAATGCACTTGATTTCTAAAGAATAATTTAGCCTTCAAATTACATTTAAGCTAAAAAAATTTAATTCTGACATTTTTTGAGAAAAGAATGGTATTCATGTGAGGAATATTAATTGTTTATTAAGTAAAATAAAACAGTGTAAAACCAAATTGATCTTTGGAAAAATATTCTGGATACACTACAGATAAATATGATCATTTTTAAAGCATTCATTTCAAAACTGGGACTTCAACCATTCCATAATAGCTGTTAGCCTAGTGTGTTTACAGATTGATGAGAACATACCTTCAAGTATATTTCATTTACATTTGATTATTAAAAACATAGGCTTCTGCTTATATGCTTTCATTTTTGTTTTTTCCCGAAATGGCTCATGTTGAATACATTTTAGTTTTAAAACACTGTTGTGATCCCATCACTATCTGTATCATAATTTGATAGGTTACAGTGAATAAACAAATCAATGAAATGAAGGCAATATGACTACTACTTAGAAGGCAATATTAGCATCTTGTTATAAAAATTGTATGTCAGCTTTTTAAAAATATATTGTTACCTACTATGTATAGCAATGTCTAAAAGTGAAAAAAATTATATTGCATTAGAATTTATTGCATTATCTCATAAACTATAAAGGAACTGATAGAAGAGAAAAGAAAGGGACATCCTTATGTGAAATATACACACAAATATAGTGATATGAGACGTGTACATTAGAGTACTGAGCAGATAGAGGCACTGTGAATTGTCATCAAAAGCTACTTACATAACAAAAACAGTCAGGTCATGAATGTGACCATTTTATATTCAGGTTTACAGACCTGGGATCTCATAAAGTATTCACGGAAAATAAAGTAGGAATAGAATTGGATTATACAACCATTAAGAGAAGAGGTCCTTCCAAACAATGGCACACACATCCCTTCAGAAGGTAGCTCTTCAAATCAGCATTTATAACAGGAGAAAGTGGTCAGATTTAAAGTGATCTGAGAAAGGTAGAAACTTTGATTAGCTTTATTTTTTGTAGGACTATGCTTTTGAAAAAAGAATAAGCACTAACTGTGTAGCTTCTAAAACAGTAAGGGGAGGGGAAAGAACACAGAAAAAAAAAAAGTTAGAGAAAGAGTCATAATAAATAAAAAGCAGAAGATAAGATAATTCAAATAAATCATATATATTAATAAGGTTTGAAAGGCTTGAAAAATTTAATTGAAAAATTGGCTTATATGACATATATCTATGCTACCTAGTTCTAGCAGTTGTAGAATCCATTTCCTTCTGAAGTACACATTTATGAGAAAATAAAACAATCTGTAGGCTTTAAGACAAGTCTGAAAATCTTTCAAAAAATCAATCATATAGACCATGTTCTTTTCTTCTATTGTAATTATTTTTTAAATGAAATAAGAAAAGATAACAGAAATCATAAACAGTTTGTATAAGGACATGATGAACTTGTGGCTGGTCTCTGATATAGAGCTATGCTTATCCCCGGGGCATCCTAGAGGTCTGCTACTGACCTCTGGCCAAGGCAAAGAAAAGATAAAAATGTGCTAGCTAGTGATTGAGCCCAAAATTCCCCTGGAGTCACTCTCTACTAACCTGTCTCTATTATTTACTGAAAACGTATAGACCGATTTCTTTACACCTAGTTTAACCAGTTCCCCAGCCTAGTTTTAGGGCCAGGGAGGTACAGAAGACCCTCTGTGGCTTTGCACCATAGCTTCCTTGAGGGTAAGGTATCTTTCTGGGCATCTTGTTGGTTAACAATCTGAAGATAAAGCATCCTGTGCAACTGAGAAAGGACATTGGGAGCTGTGCCTAGAAGTTTCTGGACCTCTTTCTGTTTACCTACTATATGGCACCTTTAATAAAAGCCTACGCAAGTATGTTCAGTGAAGTCTTACAGGTCTTGTAACAATCCCACTCTTACTAAAACAGCTGGTACTGTGGCCCTAATTATATGAGGGAGGTTTATGGGAATCTACCAACTCAGCTCCCACCATGAGGTTAAGTGAAGGGATAAGGTTAACATTATTCATGAAAAAAAAAAAAAAAAGAAACAGTAAAAATAAAAAGGATGGAAAAAACCTTTGGACAATTAAACTGGATGGAAATGTCCAGATAATTCATTAAAAATTACCCAGAAAAATAAGGTGATAGATGGTGTAGCTGCTAACATTTTAATGGATGACTATAAGCGAGTAGATTACCTAGCTACTCCATCAAGCCCTCACATCAAACTAGAAAAGGAATGTATCAGATTCTTTCAAATTATCCTAGGTTTTGTGAATATTAATAATCTGATAACGAAAAGAGAAATTGACAGTCCCTGGGACCCATGCTGATTAAAAATGTGTGAGATTAAGTAGAGGACTATGATTCGTAGAAATACAACAGCCATGTTTCCTGTGCAATCTCTAACAAGGAAATCATGGTCATCTGTATAGGTTTAAGAAAAGTCGCCCAGGGAAATAAAGATACCTCTACAGGGGTGGCTGGACATCAGTGCACAACATGTTGTCATAATCTAAGTATACTGACAAAAGTTAAAGGTCACTATTAACTAAATTAGAGAGATATGATTCTGGTTATGATATAATTATGCAGGTTTACAAGTGAAAGTATGTCTCAGAAAAGGAATTTATAAATGTTTATTTATTTTTGAGAAAGAGAGAGACAGAAAGCATGAGGGACAGGGAGAGCCACACAGATTTTGAAGCAGGCTCCAGGTTCTGAGCTGTCAGCATAGAGCCCCTTGCAGGGCTTGAACCCACGAACTGTAAGATCATGACCTAAGCAGAAGTCGGCGCTTAACCAACTGAGCCACCCAGGCATCCCAAGGAATTTCTTTTAAAAGCATAGAATAGTTGCTACTTCAGCCTGCCAGTGCACCTGTTGAGATACTATGTAAAATGAGAAGCCAAACCACTGAGGAATAGAACCTCAGCAAACCTATTCTTCATCATCTTTTAAATGGGCATTAAGATTGAAAACTTTAGAATTAAAGACTAATTAGTTTTAATTTTAAAAAATATAGAATACATGGAGGCATCAAGAAATGTTAGGTTTAATTAAGAATATGTTAGACATCAATTTTTTGTGCCCACAAATTCCTTAACAGTATAGTATGGGGTGTGAGAAAAGCTAATGATTACTGGAGATTGAGTACAATTATAGAGATTCTAATAAAGTAAGCCCCATCGCATCAATTTTACCCATTATAGTATTAAGACTTCAAATTGTGCAGCTAGTTGAAGAAGATTGGTATTGTGTGATCTATTTGGCAACTGCCTTTTTAAAAATTTCTATTTCTGGGGAAAATTCAAGATAATGTGCATCATGGGGAACTGACTCCAGTAGATATTTACTGTGCTCTTGTAAGGATATTTAAATTCTTCTATTTGTCATAACCTAGTAAAAATAGACTTAGATTTTATTCAACTGGGAAGTACATTTTTAAGACAATTCTAATAATAATATAATGTTGATGTTCCAATCAGAATATTAATCAAACACTGAATTTCAAATTCTGGTTGATCTGATGACCACCAGAGAGGTCCATCAAAATGTTTAATGGCATTAGTAATTAATTTATCTTTTAAATTCTCATTAAATTACAAACAGCAAGAAATTCCCTTAACCTGATGAAAGTTATATACCAAACTTTAAACAAAATCACATAGGGGCGCCTGAGTGGCTCAGTTGGCTGGGTGTCCAGCTTCGGCTCAGGTCATGATCTCACAGTTCATGGGTTTGAGCCCCCCGTCAGGCTCTGTGCTGACAGCTAGCTCAGAGCCTGAAGCCTGCTTCAGATTCTGTCTCCCGCTCTCCCTGACGCTCCTCTGCTTGCACTGTCTCTCTCTGTCTCTCAAGTAAAATAAAATAAAATCACATAAAAGAGTCACAAATTTTAATAAAAGACTGAACAAAGACCAAGATGCCTTCTAAATCCCAATTATTTCACATTGAACTTGACAGAAACACGAGAAAAAAGATCTTGAAAGAACACAATGCGGACTCTGACTCTAGGAAAACCAAAGACAATCTATAAATTATTAGAACTAACAAGAACATTTGGCAAATTTGTTGCATATAAAATCAGCAATTAGCAAATAACTAAAATAATGTAGTAGTAAAAATTATCTATTCACAATTCCAACATAAACTAAAATATTTAGGAGGAAATAGTCACACATTTGCTAGTTCTTTATGAAATAAAGGATTATGAAGTGTTGTAGAACAAAAGAAGTTCTGAATAAATGAAAGTGTATAACAAGTTCATGAATGGCAGCCTTTACATGGCAAATAAGTCATTTTCCCCAAATTTATCAGTGCAGTGCAATTACAATGAAAACCTCAAAAACGATGCTTTGTGAATCTTGGACAAACATCCTAAACTTTTATGAGAATAAGCAAAAATAGCAAGATAATTCTGGGGTGAAGAATAAAAAAGAAGAATCAAAGGTTTCTTCTTTTCAGATATCACAGATTATTATAAATGTCATTCAGGATTAGAAAGAAAATACAGATGTGGAATAGACTAGAATCCTGGAAAGAGGCCTAAGCAAATACAGGATTTTGGTAGACAAAACTTTATAAATCAGTGAGTTAGGATAACACTATTAAGTAAGTGATGTTAGAATTATCATCTTTTCATAAAAATCTACAAAACATTTGGTCCTTATATTATATAAAATAATTCAAGATGGAGGACATAACTTGGGAAAAATACAACTTAAAATATCACAATAGAGTGTAGGAGAATATACCCCATATATAGTAGTGAAAGATTTCCTAAATCCAATACATAAATAAAGCTTATAAAATGAAGTTTGATTAACGTGATTATATCAAAACTATGAACTTTTGCATGACTAAAGTCACCATAAAAAAAGTCAAAAAGTAAGTTGAGGCTAAGAAAAAATACTGCCACTCTGTAACAGATAAATGATTTTTATCTATTTGCATTTTTGAGTTCAATAAGAAAAAAACATAAAATTCCCAATAGGAAAAAAATTAAAAGATTTAATGAAAAGTAATTCCAAGAGTCTGATAAAAATATGAGAATAAGCCCCAAACACTTTTTTCCTATTCTGAGAGGTGCCAGGTTACAAAGAAAATAATATTTCTTACTTATATTGATCAAATTATTTAAAAATTTGATATTACATATCAGAAAGGGTTTGGGGCAAATTGTCACACATATTTATGTAAGTACAAAATGTTACAATAATTTTGGGGGAAATCTGGTAGTAACAAGTTGTGAATTAATTCTATTTCTTTTAAACCAGCCATTCTATTGTACATATAAACTATTTTAAACATTGGTGCACAGGTGCACTAAAATATATGTACAAAGATTTACATTTTAGTTCTTTATTAATCAGATATAATTGGAAATAATTTTATATGTCCATCAACAAATGTAAGAGAGATAAGCTGTGTTATCTACTCTATGGTGCAACACTATATATAGAAGAAAAAGAATGAACTAACTACATAGCAAATAATGATATAATAGAGGGCAAAATGATGAAAAGAGGAAATTGCAATATTAATCTCAATATTTAAATGAAACTCACATAAAATAATATTATACATTGCACTCACACACACACACAAATCAAGAGATGTACTGGACATTTATACAGTGTGTGTTAAGCATTGCTTCTAGCACAGTAGGGTACAAGGGAAGAGGGATACTGTAACCTTAGCTTTATCTACAATGTTTTATTTCATTAAAATAGACTTAGAACAAATATGAGGAAATGTGGCAAATACAGAAGAGCAAAAGGAAGAAATAAATGTTATTCAACACTCCACCACCAAAAGAGTAGTAAGTACCACCAAGATGGTTGAAACTTGGTGAACATCTTTGCAGAGTTTTGTTGTTGTTGCTGCTGTTACTTTTTTAATCTGAAGAGAAAAGGGAAAGGACTGAAAATTCTTGAGGTTACACTTTGGATGAGTTTCTAGGTAAAGCAAGACCTTACAAGGAAAAATATTTAAAATATACCTTCTTATTATGATTCTGAATCTGTTTGCCATCAGAATCATCTCATTATGTACCTTCTTATATGCAGCTTGTTTTCTGAGACCAACAAAGTGTTAAAGACGATCCACATTGAGTACTGTGTCATATGATTCCACCTTTTATTTTCTCTACCACTGATCCAAAGTACGAGTATTTCTCACACCGTAGCCGGGAAGATTCTACTTTAAATACTTCTAGCATTTTGTTTTAAGAATTGAAAAGAGAAATAGATTTTTTAACTTCTTTGTTCAGAATATTTGTTTAATTCACTTCAAGCCTCACTGATGATGAGTTGATATCTTTTTTATGTTTGTTGAACACAGTTCCTAACACACACATGTATTGACTTCTTCAACCATGTGATAGTGAATGAGATCTAATTGCAAACTTCTGGCAGCAAATAAATTGTATGATTGATTTTTCTGATAAAAGAATAAACCATTTTAAACTTTTGAATCTACAAATCCATGGTTACGCCAAGCAGAGTTTATGAAACATGAGTGAGGAAAGTTTGTTCTATTTTCACACTCAGAAATTTGCCTTATTTTACATCCTATAAAAAGGAAAAGACATCCTTTTGCTTTGATGGCACATAATGGTGTTTCATCTACCAAATGGAAAAAAGAAAAACAAGTCTTTACGGCTGAACTAATGGGATAGCACCACATGCCCTTATACTTTCCAGATACAAGTAACTTATAATGAACTCATTGGCGAACAAAATACTTTTATAGATCCTAATGTTTCTTTGAAATTAAAGAATCATCTGAAAATAAAGGCAGTTCATTATATATATATATATGTATATATATATATATAATACTTAAAATGCTAAAATTATTTAAGGCAGAATCTTCTAAGCTATGTTGTAAGAAATACTGATATTTTGGATCAGTGGTAGAGGAAAAACAATGAAATGGTATGATATAATAATCCATATGCTGTAATATGTAAAACTTCATTGGCCTAGAAAAACAAGGTGTGTGTATGTGTGTGCGTGTGTGTGTGTGTGCGTGTGTGTGTGTGTGTGTGTGTGTGTGTGTGTATAGACACATTTTTTGTTGTTGTTGCTCTTGTTGCTGTTTTCTGAAACACACCATATTCTTGCTTCCTGGAAGTCATTTGAATGATTTTTCTACTTTGAGGTATTTTGGTCATCAAGGAACTTTCAGTAAGTATTCCTATATTCATATCTGGGTGATAGTTACTTCTTAAGTTTACTTACTATTAGTGCCATATTATTTGCCATTTCCATGTCTAAACAGACATAGTAAAAATATCAAGTAAAATATAAGCATAAACATAAGTAGGTAACAATCAAACACCACTTCACTTCAAGGTATTTAAGTTTACATTATAGATAGAAAATAATATCTGTAGAGAATAGTTTACAGAATGTTTCATATCAGCACTTGTCCAGGGAACTTATTAGAAGCATATTTGTTTATGAAAAATAAAATTAATCTTATAAGCAGACTATATTAATTCATAATTCAGCAAATATTTGAGAATCTATGGTATTATCACATTTGTTGTGCTTTGCCATGTTAAAAAGTATAAAAGATATGATTTCTGGCCTTGTTCTGTTTCTTTCTTTCTTTCTTTCTTTAAATGGATGATTTTCACTACAGAGACAATGAGAAGGAAACACATAATACAAAAAAATAAAAAGCAGCATGGCACTAATAAATATAACATAAATTTAGCAGGGTTCAAAATTGTTGGAGGATTATGAACAACTGCATCTTAAACTTGTTTTTATAATAAAGGTAGGGTTCAGCCAAGAAGAGGCATTCAGAAATATGAGGAGGTGAAAATGTTACAGAAACATTTACCCTCCAAGTACATCCTGAATTAAACCAGTATCAGGAAAACTGAAACACAGGTGAAGGGAATTACCAAAACAAAACAAAACAAATACTAAAAAATACAAAGAAAAAATGATAGAAGTGTTAAACTGAATGGTTACAAGAAAGCTTTGTGTCTGTGCCAAAGGGATTGGAGGACAGGGAAGGGAGAAGTGGAGACAGCAATGTTTAAGCAATTGAGATATGTTATTGTAAGCTATCAAGAGAAAGGTATCTCGGGCAAGTAGTGAACTAAAGGCTTTTAAACCGAAGGCTTTGAATCAGTAAATAAAAACCTCACATCAAAGATCAGGAAAAGACAATTTCACTGGTGAATTCTATCAAACATTTATACCATTCCTTCTCCAATTCTTCCAAAAGATAGAAGAAGGGGAGACTCTCAAACTCAATGCATGAGGCCAGCACTACCCTGAAACCAAAACCAGACGAGGGTGCCACAAGAAAAGAAAATTACAGGCCAATATCCCTGATGAACATAGAAGCAAAAATCCTCAATAAAATAATAGCAGCTCAGGGGCACTTGGCTCTTGGTTAAGCATCTGACTCTTGGTTTCAGCCCAGGTTATGATATAGTTTGTGAGCTCGAGCCCCATGGAGCCTGGTTGGGATTCTCTTTCTCTCTCTCTCTCTCTCTCTGCTATCTCTACTCCCACTCTCCTCACACACACATGCATTCTCTCTCTCTCTCTCTCTCTCTCTCTCTCTCTCTCTCTCTGTCTAAATAACAAAAATAAACTTAAAAAATATTAGGAAATCAAATTTAACAGTATATTAAAATGATCACACACTATAATAAGTGAGATTTATTCCAAGGATTCAAGAATATTCAACATTTGCAAATCAATGTAATAGATACCATTAACAAAATGAAGGATAAAAATCATATGATCATCTCAACAGATGCAGAAAAAGCACCCAACAAAATTCAACATCTATTCATGATAAAAATTCGCAACAAAACAGGTACAGAGGGAGTAAAGCTCAACATAATAATGTCCATATATGACAACCTCATAGCTAATATGATACTCAATGGTGAAAAGCTAAATGTTATTTTTTAGTAAGGTCAGAAAAAAAGATACTCATTCTCAACACTTTTATTCAAAAAGGTATTAGAAGCCATAGCCAGAGCAATTAGACAAGAAAACAAAAAAGATCTCTGATTGGAAAGGAAGAAGCAAAACTGTAACTATTTTCAGATGATATGTTATATAGAGAAAATCTTAAAATGCCATCAAAATATGTTAGAACTAATAGTGAACTTGGAAAAGTCACAGGATAAAAAATCAATACACAAAAATCTGTGGCATTTATATACACTATGAAATATAAGAAAGAGAAATTAAGAAAGTAATCCCATTTGCAATTGCATCAAAAAAATAAAATACCTAGGACTAAATTTAACCAAGGATATAAAAGATGTATATTGAAAACTATAAGAAATTAATGAAGAAGACACAAATAAATGGAAAGATAATCTATTCTTTTGGATTGGAATAATTACCATTGTTATAATGTCAATACTACCCAAAACAATCTACAGAATCTGTGCAATTCATATCAAAATTCCAATGACATTTTCCCCAGAAACAGAACAAACAATCCTGAAATTTGTATGGAACCATTAAAATCACCCTGAAACCTAGGGCATCTGGAGAAGGACGAACAAAGTTGGAGGCATCATGCACCTAGATTTCAAACTATGTTACAAACCTATAGTAACTAAAACAGTATGCTGTTGGCATAAAAACAGACACATAGACCAATGGAACAGAATAGAGAACCCAGAAGTAAGCCCACACATATATAATGGTTATTTTATGACAAAGGAGCCAAGAACATACAATGAGGAAAGAACAGTCACTTCAGCAAATGCTATTGGGGAAATTGGACAGTGACATACAAAATAATTGAACTGGCTTACCATCTTACACCATATGCAAAAATTAGCTCAAAATAGATTAAAGACTTGAGCACAAACGTGATATAAGCTCTAAGAAGGAAGCATAAACAGTAAGCTCCTTGTCATGACTTTTTGAATCTGACACCAAAAACAAAAATTAACAAGTGGGACTGCATCAAACTAAAAAGGTTTGCACAGCAAAAGCAACAATCAACAAAATGAAATGGCAACCTACTGACTGGAAGAAAATATTTGCAAATTGTATATCTAATAATGGGCTAAATGCTATACATATATATATGTATATATATATATATACACACACATACACATATATAAACTCATACAGATCAATAGCAAAAAATATGATTAAAAATAGACAGAAGCTCTTATATATAGATATGCATATATATACACACACATATGTATATATAAACTCATACAAATCAATAGCAAAAAAAAATAATATGATTAAAAATGGACAGAAGCTCTGCTCCCTGCTTGCACTGTCTCTCTCTTTCTCTCAAAAATAAAAAAACAAAAAAAAATTTAAAAAGGGGTGCCTGGGTGGCTCAATCGGTTAGGCATCGGCTTTGGCTCAGGTTAGTGATCTCGTTTTGTGGGTTCGGCCCCACTTTGGGCTCTTTGCTGACAGCTAGTTCAGAGCCTGGAGCCTGCTTCAGATTCTGTGTCTCCCTCTCTGGCCCTCCCTGCTCATGCTGTCTCTCTCTGTATCTCAAAAATAAATTTTAAAAAAATTTTAAAAAAATGGACAGAAGCTCTGAATGGGCATTTTTTCAAACAGGACATACAGATGGCTAAAAGGTACATGAAAAGATTCTCTGTATCATTAATACTCAAGGAAATGTGAATAAAAATCACAATGAGATATCACCTCACACCTATGAGAATGGCTATTATCAAAAAGACTAGAAATGATAAGTGCTGGCAAAGATGTAGGGAAAAAAGAATCCTTGTACACTGTTGATGTGACAATGTAAATTGGTACAGCCACTGTGGAAATCAGTGTGGAGGGTCCTCAAAAAACTAAAAATAGAACTACCATAGGATCCAGCAATTCCACTTCTGGGTATTTATGTGAAGACAATAAAAACACTAACTTAAAATGATATATGCATCTCATATTCATTGCAACAGTATTATAGCAAAGATATGGAAACAACTTAGGTATTGATCACTGGGTGAAAGGAGAAAGAAATTGTGGTGTATATGGACAGTGGAATATTATTTGACCATAAAAGAAAATAAAATTGGGGTGCCTGGGTAGCTCAGTTGATTAAGTGTCTGACTTGGGCTCAGGTCATATCTCATGGTCTGAGAGTTTGAGCCCCGCATAGGCATCTGTGCTGACAGCTCAGAGCCTGGAGCCTGCTTCAGATTCTGTGTCTCCCTTTCTCTGCCCCTCCCCTGCTCACGCTCTGTCTTTCTCTCTCTGTCTCTCTCTCTCTGAAAAATAAACATTTTTTTAAATTTTAAAGAAAAAATAAAATCTTATCATTCACAACAGTATGGATGGGCCTGAGGGTGTTGTTATGTGAAGTGAAATAAGTCAGACAGGAAAAAGATAAGTACTGTTTGTCTTGTATTATATGTAGAATCTAAAAATAAATTAATTAACAAACACCAAGCTCACAAATTCAGAGAACAGATTGGTGGTTGCCAGAAACATTTGTTGGGGGAGAGTATAAATAATGGGTGAACTGGTTTTGTAATTCTCTTTTAGTTTAAATAAATTGATGAGAGAGACAGAGAGAGAGAGACAGAGAGTGAGACAGAGAGATGTAGCAGAGCTCCAAAAGTGGACAAAATTTCAGCCTCACAATGTTTTTTATACAAACTCAGGGCCCTAAGTAAGATTACAATTCTAAAACATAGGACAAGGAAATTTGGGTCGGGTTCTTTATGGAAGATTGACCGAATCTAATTCCATTAATGGAAAGATATTCCTTGGCCAATTCGTATGGCAGTGTCTTAAAAGATGGATTCAAAGGGAAAGAAACTTTGTTTTAAAATGATCTTATGCTGTAATCCAGATATGAGGCACTCATACATTACAGGACAATGGTAAAGTTCAAGTAAGCTGAGACAGTCGTATTTCCTATTTAATCAAGTTTACCAACTATTTGAGAATAATATTTTGAAGTTATCTGACAGAACTCTAAATTGGTAATCAGTTAAGTCCATTAAATCCAGTGTTTCTCTAGTCTGCTTAAAATGTTTACCTTCTGCTTTTATTCCTCACTGTGATTATTCAAGGTTTTTGTTGTTTTTGGGTCATTCGGTCCTGTAGGCAAAAATTCCGTTCAATTATTTTGCTTTCTGTTGTTGAAATTACCTTTTTTTCAGTACTGATGCTTGTCGGAGATGTGAAACACCCAGATGCTATAATGATGAACAGCATTTAAGTACCTGAATAAACAAACTTATCTCAGGGCTATCAATTTTTCTTTTTGAAGCTCCTGGAAACATTTCTTAATGTATCACCCTTTGTTAACAACATCATCATGTTTCTAATTAATTGTGTCCCCTTCTGGGCTAAGAAGTATGCAAACTAAGTATTCCTGTGGTTAAGGAAGGAAGCGCAGAGAATGTTCCTGCACCTTTGATTTCGAGATGTCAGGAAGAAAAGCCTGAAGTAAACACCATGTCCTCTATGCTTCTCATGTAAGGTAAATATTGATAAAGAATGCTTGCAACAGAAAATAGTTTCCAGGTTTCCCTTTCCATTTACACGCATCATATAAATTTCACTCACCTTCTGCACATTTTTAAAACTAATTCCTCATTCCACACCTTTCATCTTTTGCCTTTGGCATTTGTTTGTCTCTGTGATTGTCTTATGAACTAATGACTGTGTTCTGGTAAATAGTTACTGCAGTTGGAATCAACCTTGAATCTCCCATTTATCTCGTCCAATCTGTCTTTTTTTAACTGTTGGAACCCTGACTTTTGTTTCCTGACCCAATAACCATCAGAACATGAGTCTTCCTCCAGATTCAGAGAGATTAATGTCAGGCAAGGGTGGTCTCAAGCGTCAGTTTATTAAAATAATACATATATGTTCCCCAACATGATTGCACTGGGATGAAGCACATTGAAACCAGGCTTCCTGCCCTCAGGCTGACCTAATTTTGCCTTAGACCTATCCCTTATCAAAGACTTGAAATGAATTTCTTGAGGGAATGGTCCTTCTCACCTTCATCAATGAGCCATCATGGCTTTCTTGGCATTTTTGGAAAAAAAGATACAGGAGATTTAGTAATGTTATTTTCTAATATTATGTAGCTGAAAAATATGACACCATTATGCCCACACTCTACTTACTTTGTTCTTACATGTGCTGCAGTTTACTTGTAAATTCTCCTCTATGTAAATTACTATCTATTCTTTTATTATAAATTTCTTTGTTTTAATTGTGATAAAATATACAGAACATAAAATTAACCATTTAACCATGTTTAAATATACAATTCAGTGGCATGAGTCATATTCATTGTTTTGTTACTATCCCATCATTCATGTCTTATATGGCAAAACTCTGCATCTTTTAAATAGTAACTCCCCACCCCAACCCCATCCCTAGCTTCTAGCAACCACAATTCTACTTTTTGTTTCTAGGCATCTAACTTCTAAGTGAAACTATACAGTATTTGTCTTTTTGTGACTGTTTTTATTTCACTTAGCTTAATATCCTAAAGATTCATCCATGTTGTTGCATGTGTCTGCATTTTCTTCTTTTTCAAGGCTGAATAATATCCATTATATTTGTATACTGCATTTTGTTTATCTATTCAACTGCTGACCAACATGACCAGCATGTTGTTGAACATGAATCTTGTTCTTTTAAACATTTTTCTTATTTTTTTAAGTTTATTTATTTATATTAAGAAAGTGAGAGAGAGAGAAATGTAGAGAGAATCCCAAGCAGGCTTTTGGCTGACAACAAAGACGCAAGTCTCAGTCTCATGAACCATGAGGTCATGACTTGAACTTGATCAAGAGTCAGGTGGGCAACCAACTGAGCCACCCAGGTGCCCCCCAAATGCTGTTATTAATATGCATGTATTTATCATAAATTTCTTGCTTCTATAAAGAATTTTACAAATTAGTAATTGAAGCAATACTTTAGTAAAATTACCCTATCAAAAATAAAAATGATTATAAGGGTGGAGCTTTTTAGGGGCAGAGGGTATTGATTTTGACATTTGGATAATTTAAGAAATACCAGAATTAGGGGAAACTGGACTTAGAAGTGGAGTGAAACAGTTTGCTAGATGGATATTTGGGAGATAAACATTATGACCGATGGAAAAGCAAAGGCAAAATCCTTGATGTAGGTTGGAGACAGTAAGAAATCCTGTGTCAATGGAATAGAATATGCAAGGGAAAAAGCATAAGAAGTCGACCAAAAAAGGTGGTCATAAAAAGGGGCTTTGGCTATATGTTGGATTTCATTTTAAATGTGGTAAGAAGCTATTTGAGGGCTTTGAGCAGAGGAGATACACAACTTGAGTTATATATTCTTAAAGACCATCCTGGCTGCTGTATGAAGAATAGTTTGAAAAAAGGTGGGGAGTGGGGACAGAGATAGAAGAGGAAGACCAAGTTATCGGCAAAAACAAAAACAAAAAACATAGTGGCTTTGACTCAGCTGGCAGTGATGTAGCTGATGAGGGCTACAGGGTTCAGAACATAACGCTTTGAAAATAGAGCTGCTAGCTCTTGCTGATGGGTTAGAAATGGGATATGAGAGGAAAAGAAAACTTGAGGATGATTCCAAACTTTTTCCAGAATTTTAATTCTGAGCTTCTCAGTAAATGATATCTCCTTTATAGAGTTGTGAGAGACTCTGAGAAGTGCGGATTTGTGGAGGCAAATCCTGAGGTTCACAGTGGACATGTAAAGTCCGAGATGCATGTTGTTGCCCCATGAGGAAACGTCAGATAGACAACTGGACAAGTGAGTACGGCTTCAGAAGGGTATCTCAGGCTGAAATCATAAATCTGGAAGATGCCAGCATAATCATCATTTCTTAAAAGATAAAACTGAATGTCATAAGGGAAAGAAAACCAAAGATAGAAAATAAAATCAGTCTGAGTCCTGACCCCTAGGTCACTCTACTATTTAGAAATGGGGAGAAAGAAGATCTTGGGAAAATAAGCAGTGGTCAGTGAGGAAAAAGGACAGTCGGAATAATGAAGTGCTCCAGATATAGGGAAGAGAGGTTTCCATGACAGAGAGAGTGATCCCGTATTCTAAAAAATGTACCATTTTCGAAGAGAATGGAGGTGACAAGTAGATTTAGCAACATGGAGATGAGATCACTGGATCCATTGATGAGAGCAATTTTTAGTTGAGTGAGACTAAGGAAGATAAATTCTAATTGAGGTAAGTTCAAGAAAAATGAGAGTTGAGAGAGCAATACTTTCAAGAATTTTTGCCAGAAAGGGGCATAATATCTGTAGGGCTTGTGGTCACAAGAGTTTTTTGTTCTGTTTTATTGGATGCACTGTAGTATATTTTTATCTAGATAGGCATATGATCCAGCAGAGATGAATATATGAATACTGCAAGATAAAGGAGGTGTAATTGTAGGAGCAAATTCCAGGAATGGGACAGAAAGGAGAGAATATACTACAACAGTGGAGAAAATAACCATAAATGGAAATAGGGCTATTTTATCCATTGTAACAGAGGGAAAGGAGTAGATATAAAACACAGAGGTATATTGGTAGATTTTTAGCCAGAAAATGTATACATTCTCTTTTCACTGCTCTATTTGTTCATTAAAAGAAGAGGCAAGTCCATCAGTTGGGATTGGGCTGTGTAAGGGATTATGGATATTTAGGAAATACGCTAATAAAAGAAATAGGGAGAGTTTCCAGGCAAGGCTGTGGGCCTTGCTAGAGGTTTGTGATCACAAATTGAAAGTGGGACCCTCTGTACATTGTATGTTTCTCAGCTATATCCTCATTATAACTGCTCATTTTAGATAAGGAGTAGACAGGAGAGAACAGGAGCATGAGAGTATTAAAAGACAATAAAAATGTATCAGCTTCCATGGATTAAATTTTCACACATTTTTCTATTTATTTAGTCCCCGTAGTCTCTGTTTCATCCTTGATGCCAATTACCCGGTTATGGATGCGAGCACAGGAAAATAATGACTGTCTTGTTTAGTTACAGTGACTGCCATAGCATGTCAGGTGATCCTAAACTGAATATGCACTGTATAAATACAAGTGTGTGTACATACCTATGTTTATTATAGCAATTCAATATTCAAACAAAGACAAATATTCATCATTGAATATAAAATTCAAGGACAGTAATTTTAAAGATATCTGAGCTTTGGAACCTTTTAAAATAAGAATAAACATGTTGAAAGTATATGACAATTGTTCTTTGTTAAAGATCTACTATTTTTGTCTATTCCCAACATAAATTCACCAACTACAGTTCCCCAAGCCTTCCTGTAAAAGAGTTAAATTTGCAAACAAATAGTTTTCTGGCACAATGTTTCTTTGAAATGATTGGCTGTGCATGGCCAGCTGTTCCTCGACTTTACCCCAGCGTTCCTTAAAACCCTCCGGCCGATTCCATCTGGTCCTGGTGATTAATCCACATTTACTTTGTCAATTTTGTGAAACCATCCTGAGTATTGACCACTGTTTGATCTTGTCTATCCAACCTGCTCATTTCCTGGGACAATCTGGATTTGAGAACTTCCCTAATATCCTAATTAAAGTCTAAAGCAAAGTTCTAATTCAGTCTATCAGGTATCACATTTTTATCCAAAGTCACCCAAAGATCCCAGTGTTGATATCCGACATGGAGTTATACATTAGATAACACTGAAATACTTTTTATTGGCTTTAATTCTCACATGAGGTATTCTTTCCCCAACTTGCTTGTAGTTAACATCCATGAACTTCACTTTTCTCCTCATTCTGTCCATCTTCGCACCTCTAGTATGTTTGCCAAGAAGTCCACTTTTTGCAGGTCCTTGGTATTTTTTTGTAGTTGGCACATATTTCTGCTGTTCTTATTAAGATATATGTCAATATTCTTCAGACATTTTGTACATGTTGTTTGAAAAATAACCCCATACCTTTTTTTTTACAGCTTTCTTCCCCTTTTCCACTTAGGTCTTGAATTGAATTATCACAGTAACTATCACTTAAGAAATTAGGAACTATTTTTATTAATAGGGAATTTTTTTTATTCCTCTCTCTAAGTGCCTGAAATTCCTGACATTGTCAGTTGTTTACTTAGATGCATGCTCTGTTGGGAAATCATGGTAGTGATGACTGAGCTCCTTGTAAACACCAAAAGAATGACAAAGAAGCTTCTTCATAGAGAGGACCCCATATATTTTGAGAAATTCCATTGCTACATGAATGTCTAGAAATACTAAATTCAAGGTGACTAAATATATCTATAAACTTGCATCATATAGGACTACTCTTAATAAATTATGCTTATATTTCCTCTGAAGAATTCAAAACAATCGGCAGCTTTGTCACTATAAATCTCCCAGCCAGAACTATAAGCTAGAAATGAGCAGGGAGAGAGGTTGGCCTAGTCAGTATGCCTGCCCCCGTGATTGCTGTTTTCTACACTGTCTTTACTCTGTTGGCAGATAGACTTGCCGGTGTTCTCCACACAATGCCACAAAATATTCAGTGCAGCAATAGCCCAATAAAGCTCTTCACCTGTACAAAATCCAAAGTCATTTTACTTTCAGCCATAGCCAAACCTTTATAAATATAGCAGAATAAAACTTTAGTAATTGAGCAATTTCAATTCAGTATTCATCTGTTTAGAAATGATTGCTTGCAGTGAGTCAACAACCAAATCTAATAAGTAAATGAAATTGGGAGACATTAATGAACACAAAGGAAGTGTTAGCTGTAGAGGAAATAGTGGGAACTATGATTTGCTACAGTATTCATTTCAGCCAGGTAAATAACTGCTTATTATACTCTCCCTAAGGGATCAATTAAAAGTGAGTCTCAGGTGATGAAATGTATTTTCAGCAATGGAGACAGACTCATTTTACTATTGTTCCTATTTTGTTTGCACATATTTACCATTCATTAGCATAATAATATTTTTCAACATTATATACATTAAGTAATGCATATAAAACCAAATGGAGAAAATCACACATACCAATTATATGCATAGGAACACAAACACACAACCACCACACAAGTATACTTTATGGCCTTGTATAGCAGACCTACCAGTGAATTTTCACCTTGGATCTATTGCTGACATGATGTTACAGCTTTAGGTAAATTATTTTAATGCATGACTTTTAGAAGTTTTTAGAAGCAGTTAAGACATTTTGCCTGAGATCAATGCTACAGATTCCGTTATTAAACTGCATTTGCATATTGAGATTTATGTTTGAAATGGATAATAATTGATTTGGGTTTTCATAGTATACAGTTAATGACACTTGGCTACCTGGGAGAATAGTCTGGACCATCTTGCTTTCTGTGGACTCGATAACAGACTCCGCACCATTTCCCTAGATCTATTCCTCCTTGTCTTCTGTCTCTACATTTTGAAGCTCATGGTCATTTCTGTTCAATCACTATTTGTTATAGCCTACTGCAGCTCAGAAGTCCCCTCTACTTCCTGATTAAAATGTTTATTTTCACCTCCCTGCTGTATCCTGGTCAGTGACTTCTGCACTCACATAGAAAATTTGTTACACCCCCCCCCTTCCCCTGCAAAGTTTTATACATATTTGACTCTGTTGCCAGAAGGCACCATTTTACTGCCTAATCTTCAGGTATTATTTGTTGTGTTTGGCATCTGCCCTACTTTCACACCCAGCAGACATGCTTTACAGTCTCTCTGGAGCATTCTACCTCTCAAAATTATACCCTTTTCTTTGATTGTGACCTTTTTGGCCACGTAAGATTTTCCTCTCAACCTTAGTGTTCTATAAATAGTTACTTTAATAGCACTGTAAATAGTACCTGAGACTCATTCCTTTCTCTAACCTTTTCGAGACAGAGTTTCTCTTTTGTCAAAGAACGTGTATTAGTCATCTGTATGTGTGCCTTAGAAGCCAGCATGGTGCTTTGATCTTGATAGGTACTCAATAAACTTGTGAAGTTCAACTGAATTAAGAGATGTTGAGAATTATGGAACGAACTTCTATTTCCAATGATAAATATACAATGAAGTGATAAAATCATATTTTTTAAAGAATTAATATATGGCAGCCCCTGAAAATAAGAAGGAATTCCTCCAGCACATTAAAAATTTGAGGATATTTCTTTTTTTAATTTTAATTCAGTGCAGTTAACACACAGTGTTGTATTAGTTTCAGGTATACAAAATAGTGATCCAACAATTCCATATATTATGCAGTGCTCATCAAGAGAGGTGCACTCTTAATCCCCTTCACCTTTTTTCCCCATCCCCCGCCCACCTCACCTCTAGTAATGCTCTGTTTGTTTTCTATAGTTACAAATCTGTTTTTTGGTTTATCTCTTTTTTCTTTGTCTATTTTGCTTCTTAAATTCTACATATGAATGAAATCATATGGTATTTGTCTTTCTCTGAGAGTCTTGTGTGGTATAGCATTAGACTCTTTAGCCCCATTCTTGTTGTTGCAAATGGCAAGATTTCATTCTTTTTTATGGCTAAATAATATTTCATTGTATACATATACCAAATCTTCTCTATCCATTCATTTGTTGATGGACACTTAGGCTGCATAATTTGACTGTTGTAAATAATTCTGCAATAAACATAAGGTCTACCAAAAATAATAAAATACTCTGAAAACTATAAAAGAATAATAAAAAAAATTGAAGATAACACAAATGGAAAGATATTCTATGCCCATGGACTGGAAAAAATATTGTTAAAATGTCCCTACGACCTATAGCAACTTACAGATTTAATACAATCCCTATCAAAATGCCAACAGCATTTTTCACAGAACTAGAATGAATTATCCTAAAATTTGTACAAAACCACACAAAAAAAATTTGGCTCAAATAGCCAAAGCCATCTTGGAAAAGGAACATTTCTATTAGAACAAAAAAACAGTTTTAAAATGACATTAGAGACATATTCAAAAAACCACAAACCAAAAGCAGGTGTAGAAGAAACTCTAAGCTCAGAACCAGCAAGTACAAAGAGCAGTGGTGGCCCCTGGAGCAACCAAAAGAGCAAAGAACGAACGCATATTTAAAAAGGTAAAATATTAAGCACCTGGGTGACTCAGTTGGCTATCAGTTCAGATAATGATCACAAGGCCATGGGATCAAGCCCTGTGTTAGGCTCTGGCCACTCATGCTTGCTCTTTCTCCCTCTAAATTAAGAAAAAAATATATAATATCTTATAGTTATAATATATATGTAATTTTAATATATAAACAAAGCGTGAAAGTATTTATTTTTATTTATTTTATGAAAATCATAAGGCTTTACTCTAGATTTGAACTGAAAAAACTTTCCATCTTTAATATATAGTTTTTAACTTTCTTGTCTTTTCTTTTTTAAACAATCTGTATGTATTTGGCAGACACAGTTTCCTAATGTCTTTATTAACTTCTTTCCTGCTAATAAAATCCAATGATCAATGTTGTTGGTCTTAACTAATAATCTCTTCCATTTCCTAATTTCTAACCCCCTCTTGAAGCTAGCATTTGGCCATATAGTTTGGTCCTGGCCAACAGAACAATCAGAAGTTTCCTCATAACTTCTGATAAAGGGGACAGATGTCCCAGCACAGCCTGCTTGCCTTTGGTCCTGCTTTGAATGTGGACATGTCTGGTGCTATAGCAACAATTTTCACACATGAAGAAACAAGCATAAGTATAATATAAGAATACAACTGTCAGTGGAGGGGAAACGTCAGAAGACCTGGGGCTGCTGACGACATTGTTTACCTCTGTGAGGCTAGTGGTACCACACTAGGTACAGGGGCTTGGTGAGAAAATTTATTCATCATTTGTTTCAATGAGTGTTTTCTGGTTAACTGTTGAGTGCATTACTAGTTAATTTCATTGTGTTTTGAGACAAGAATATAACATGTTCCAGTTCTCCTGTTTTGTTTTGAGAGAGAGAGAGAGAATGTATGCAGAGGAGAGAGAGGGACAGAGGAAGAGGGAGAGAGGGAATCTCAAGCAGGCTCTACACCCAGTGCAGAGCACCACAAGAAGCTCTATCTCGTGACCCATGGTGACATCATGACCTGAGCCTAAATCGAGAGTCAGGCGATTAAGCTACTGAACATCCCAGGTGCTCCCCAGTTTCTCTGTTTTTAAAGTCTAATTGAACATACATGATGAACATAAATTGCAAAAGTACCTTACAGAAATACACAAAAATATACATCATGAAATAATATGGAGTAAACTCGACCTAGCTTATAGACCAAGATGCGTTGATAATTTTCATGTTAATTTACTATGAACTTTTTATAATTTGAAATCCTAAAGTTAACATTTCTTTCATAATAAGATTTTGTCAGATTCCCATCTAGCCCATTCAACTGAAATGATTTGGTTGCATTCCACCAGGTCACTAAAATATTCCCAAATTTAAAAGAATGTCCATTTTTTAAAAAACTGGTTAGCTCTAAGAGGAAATTCTGTTATATTAAGATCCTGGACCTTCCATTTGAGTAAATGAGCACTTTTGTAATTCAAAACACATCATGTTTTGTGACTCAGGCGCTATTTCTTTGGTTCTGACAAATGCAGGCACGATCAAAAGAGCTGTCAGTTCTCTTAGATGCGTAATTTTATAAGGGGCTAATTTTTTCACACTGCCTAATGAGATTTTGCTAGCAAATAAGTGCCTAAAACATATGGGGATAATATTCATTAAATCCAAGGGAACTATTATCTTTAGAACTGTCAGAATTGAAATTTTAGAAGGATAAGACTGATTTTTTTCTAAATTAATTGCTTTTGTCTACTGTTCAACACATATGTTAGAGCTAAAGAGAGAATTTGTGCTAACACCATCATATTTACACTTTTTTTTAGAAAACTGAAATCTATCCAGACCACCTGAATCTATGATTGCAATGTCTTATATAGGAAAATATAATACATCCTTGAACTCCTATCTTTCTTTGGGTCTATATTAGGCTTCCAAGTATTATTTTGAGAGTTTAGTGCATTTTTATGTATGTATTATTCCCCAAATTGATTGTAGACCCCCAAAAGAGAGATTATATGTCAATTTTAAAGGAAGAATATGTAATTGCTCTACCGTATCCAGTAAAAGAGTTCAATGTATATATCTGTGGTTGATGCTGATAATTATGATCACTTAATGATAATTATGGTAAGAATAATTTGCCTGAGTTCAAAGAGTATTTATGAATTGCACACACCTACCTTTTGGTTGGCAATTTGACTCAATCACTATATTCTATGTCATCTCATAGTAGGAAAGTCAGGTAGAAATTGGCTTGTGCCTAAGTAACTAAATTAACACTTGCATACCTTCACACCAGCAGGCCTAAACGAGAAGTAGCCTGACTGGGAAGAACATTGGTCTTGGTGTCTTAGCAATTATCACAAAAGAGTCTGATTAGCAGAAAGACATCATCAAGAAGGAACCACTTCCCTAAATGCCAAGGAAGTCTACAGTAACTTTTTTTTCTCCAAAGACCAGGATGTGGACAGCAAGCAGTTAGATATGCAAGCCTTTTGGGCCCTGAATCACAAGGCATATTTCACAGCCTTCAACACACTGACAATGAAGATCTTATCAGGTCCTTTGAGACACCCAATCAGGGCCCTTTCTCAAGTTATTTTTATAATTCTGTGTCCCCATCCAACTTTTCCTAAAGGTATACAGCTTTCCCTGCTATCCCAAAGTGGAGCTTTCCTATGGAAACTATTCTAAGACAAAATAGTGTGAAGAAGCAATTACCGTTAATTTATGTGGAAACATTTTTGAGCATTTTAAAGCTTTTCCAGACCCTGAGAAAATAACCTCTGTTAGGCCTTTTCTAATACCTTAGGTCACATTTTGCTAGAGGGTGCACGCACACACACACACACACACACACACACACACACACACACCCACACAGAGGAAATAAAGCACAGATGCTCACAGACACAGTTTGAAACTATGAGGCTTGAATGAAATGCTGAGTGTAGCTCTGAGGAACGGGCTTGCTGGGACCACTCGCTCCGCTCTGGGTAAACTACATTGCAAAACAAAGACTGAATGCCCATTTTCACTTTTCACCTTTTCAAAAAAAAACCAGAAATACTTTTTGCACTTCTTTCTGTTAGCAAAAACAGATACTAGTATAGGCCTTTCATGAAAGTAAAGTTAATAATACGAACTATCAAAAAGCAAGGGATACCTCTATAGCAATTCAGGTATGTGCGGTGGGCTTACCTGTAACCAAAGGGGAGCCATAAGCAATACTGGGCACTTTATTGAGGGACATAAAGATATCTCGCCCTTGGAATCTCCATTCCCAGCATTCCTATCATCTATGTAAATAAGACTTTCTAGTCTTCACTGGGCTTAATGTGAGATAAATCCCCAGTGTCCCTGGGATGTAACTCAGCAGGTCTAAAATTTAGTCTAATCTGTCAGGATTGGATGTGTGTTTGCATCTCCTGGTCCCTCTATTTACTAAGTGTGCTTAGACAGATGATTTCACTTCTTGAGTCAGGAACCTCATTGGATAAAGAGAGTCAAAATGGCAATATAATTAAATGAGATAATGTACACAGCCTTTGGACAGTAGCTTAAATTCTTTTGACTCTCAAGACATGGGGGAAGAGAGGTTAGCTGTTTCCCCACATTTACTGAGAATAATGGAAAATGGGATTGCACTTTCTGTCAGAATTATAGATTAGATTTGGTCTTAAAATCAATACAATATCAAAAGTTGTAGAGTTGGGGCACCTGGGTGGCTCGGTTGGTTGACCGTGTTATTCTTGATTTTGGCTGAAGTCGTGATGCCAGGATCATGAGATGGAGTTCTGAATCCAGCTCCTTGCTGTGTGTGGAGCCTGCTTGGGATTCTCTCTCTCTCCCTCTCTCTCTATACCTCCCTTGCTTCTTCTCTTTCTCTCTCTCTCTCTCTCTCTCTCTCTCTCTCTCTCTCTCTCAAAAAAAAGTTGTGGAGTGAAAATTCAATAAAATTTCAGCAAAAGCATAATCATATAATCACAATTATTTTCTTCTCTATCACACTGGTCATGAGTCTACTCCTTGGTTTATGTTTTGTCTTGCCTATAACCTCTAGAATCAAAAATGCAAGGGCATTTTTGTGATTATCCATTTATTTACAAGGATAGATTGTTGTTTTCCTTATCTATACTAAACTGAATATGCAAAATCTTATATTTTGTAGCATCCAAGTCGTCTTAAAATTTTTGAAAATAAGATCTTTCAAGACTTAAAATGCATTCTCTCACTAGGACTGTTTTCTGCTTTAATTATAAATGTGGCTGTAAAAAATATCATAATCAAGTATTTATGGTTACCTATTATATTCTACTCAGAATATGAAAGTTTGACTTTTCTTACTTGAGCATGGGCAAATACATCGGAGTATGTGATTGTGCCTTGAACCTGTAAGCAATGAGTGGGGAAATTAACCTAACCTATACCATGTAAAATCAATGACTACTTCCTAACAAACTCAGAACTGAGTAATTAATCTCAACTTTCGGTAAGCTACAATTGATTTGTTTTCTTTCATGGAAGGTGAGAAATTTATTCTTATTTCAATGTGTTTCTTTGGTGACAGATAAACATGAATTTGGTTTACAGCTTCACATTGTATCTATTCTTTTAACCCATTCAAATATATTTAGAGAGAAATGAGGCCAACATTGATGGCATTGTTGGCCAACTGATGTCAAGAAAATCTGATAAGAATATTTCAAAAATTGAGGACATAATAGAGAATAGTGAATTTAAAAAATCTCCTGGAAACATTAAGCAGTAAAAGAAACAGCACAGTAGCTAGGAGCAAGGGCACGGAGAGGGAAATATCATTTTAATCCCTTGCTAATTCTCACAGATCTGAGTTCTCTGTGGAAACTGAGATATGAAGCTCACTAGCCTCAGGCATATAAAAAGCATCAAAAGTGAAAAAGATCACACCAAGTTTCCGCAAGGCTTGATCTTTATGCTAAAAAAAAGTGTGTGTGGGGGGAGCCTAATCTTTCGCTAGCTCAGTACAAGATGAGAGATTTCCAGACAAATCCCAAATGTTAAGAAAATGCTTTCAAAAACAAAAATAGCATCTTTGAAAACATGAAACTAAATGTAACAAAATAAAATTATTCAGGACATCAAGGAACACATGAAACTACACTACAAAAATAGTTATCGTTTTTAACATGAACATATAATAGCAATTGGAAAAAAACAAATTTAACAACTATATTTGAAGATTTAGGTGATGAAAAAATACCCTGCTGAATAAAATATAAATACGTAAAATATTTTATCAGTTAGAGATTTATTTAAAAGGGCTTTTATGGAGTTGAATTGTTCAAATCAAGATATTTAATAGATATTTAAATAAAGTAATGAAATAAATTTTGATCATTTAAAAATATATGATAAGAAAATCAAAGTTACCCTTAAGGGTAGGTAACTTATAGTTCTTAACCATAATTGACTGTTTATTATATTCATTTCATTCACAATATTAAAATTCTGAGTTGGGATGGATACAGAAGCTAAGATACCAAATGACAAAATCCCTATGAAAGCTAATTCATCAGTGACTGTCTTTGATCTGAAGGACAGTAATGTCATTTAGAAGATAAAAAAGATGCATCATGAAGAGAGGTCCAGCATGAGTTTTTGGTTTCATTTTTGTTTTAAATTTTTACTTCTATCATGTTAAAGAATGAATACTAGCAGTCTTTGAAGAACCGATACTCACAACTGCCTATGGCTTTAAAATTGAGTGCCACCTTAGATTTTATGGTAGCAATTCTCAAATTGAATGCATCTAGGAATCACCTGTCTTCTTGATAAAAGTTAAATGCTCAGGTCATACCCTGGAGATACTGATTCAGTGGGTCAGCTGGAGGCCTGGAAATGATAATTTAAACAAGTTCTCCAGGAGGTTGGGTTACAGTTGCATATTGGCTCTCAATTTGAGCAACAGTATTCTAGAGGCTCAAGTAAAAACCCAATTACCTTATTTTTACTCCCTAGTGATAAGAGAATCCTCAAACCCTTTTGAAATATGGAGAAAAGACTACTATTGCATTGGTAACTTCAGGAAAGTTATAGCACAGAGGCTAGATGTCCACCCAAATCTATTCTCCTCTGTGTCCATACGAACTATAGCTGTGACATGACTGTCTCGTCTTCCGCATTTGCAGACAGATGAATCACGTGATAAGCTCTCACTGATAGAACATGAATGGAAGTGATATGTCCTCTTTCTGTTCGGTGAATTTAAACATAGTGCTGTACTTCTTCTATACTCCTGCACTTCTTCTTGAGGCTAGAATGGCGATGATCTGAACTTAAAAGTCAGCCTTTAAGTTGAAAGAGCCTATCCCCAAAATGACTGCCCATTGTTGTAAATCACCGTCCCCTGACTGTTGAGTAAGAGAGAAATTCTATGTTTTAAAACCTCTAAAATGTTTTTGGATCGCTTATTAGTTATACTAATATACAAAGTATAAAAGAAAATGTTATTATTATACTTTCATGATAATTAATATTATTGAACTCATAATATAGGAGGAGTACTAAGTTATTGCTCTAAACATCATTTCATTTCATCATCTAAGCAAGCTCATGATATGACATTTATTTTTCTCATTTTACCAGTAAGGCCTCTAAAGGCAGAAAGAGGACACATACCTGGTTTCTGGTTACTCAGATAGGATTCTAATCCAGATGTGTCTATTGAGATTTGTGCTCTAACCACTATAGTTCAGGAAAAAAAATTAATATTTGCATCAATTTCCATGGAAAATTTAGTTACGTTTATAGACACTTATTTAAGCTGATCATCTGAGGGATGCCTGGGTAGCTCAGTTGATTAGGCATCTGACTCGATTTCAGCTTGGGTCATGATCTCAGGGTTCATGAGATCACTGCTTGGGATTCTCTCTCTCCATCGCTGTCTGCTCCTCCCCCACATTCTCTCTCTCTCTCTCTCTCTCTCTCTCTCTCTCTCTCTCTCTCTCTCTCTCTCTTTCTTCTCTCTCTCTCTCAAAATAAACAAACATCTAAAGGGAAAAAATAAACTGATAATCTGGAAAAGACTGTCTCTTTCACTGACAGGGAGATTAATATTTCATTGACAGAGATGAGACTTTAACGGCAAACATCCTGAAGGAGGGATCTGAAGTAAGTTATCCCCAAGAGCACTGGTAGAACTCACTTCCACAGCACGTATACTAAAAATGGAATGATACAGAGAAAATTGCATGGCCCAAGAGGATTGATCAACCATGCGTTAAATTGGTGATGGGGTGGGCGTGAGGCTTCCTAGAACCATACCAAATGGATCCTCCAGGCCTTGCAACAAGATCAAGCTACAGCTAAGAAAATTAATCTGTCCCGTCCAGTGAGAAGAAATAAACTGGATCTGATCTCTGGGTAAAATAACAAAGTTAAAAAATATATATCTATTTCCTCTGGTTTTTTTTTAATTATATTCTTCTCATGATTCCATTTGTACTTGGCTGTATTTTGCTTTTAGGAATAAATGCTGAAATAATGACAAGGAAATAATTATCCACTCTTGGTCAGGCAAGGCTATAAAATATGAGAAATACAGTGGCCAAGCCCGTTGTTCCCAGCAGAGTCCTACAGGGAAGACCTTGCAAAACCTGTTGGAGTTGGAAATCCTTAGGTTATAAACTGCAGGAATTCAGGGTAGCAAAATCTGCTGTTTCTTCCTCACAGGATCAAATTTCTTAAAGTCCTTTATGAATTTGAAATTCTCGTGTCCTGGGTATACAGTGAAAGATCCCCTTCACTCTTTTTTTCAGGCAACATAGACAACAAATCAGACCCCCACCCCCAAAAAAAGAAAGGTCCTATATTTTGACAAGACAATAAATTGATGTCCTTTCAAACAGAATCATTCAAAATAATTATTCACCATGGTTTTAGAAAAGAAGATGAATAGTCTGGAGGAAAGTGAAGGAAAAAATGCTGAGGCCATACTTCAGGGCATATCATCTAGCACAGAAAAAGTTCTGTATTTCAGAGGAATCTTGTCTCAGAAGGCATTTTCTGGGGCATCTGGAACATAGGTGAGGCTTCTTTTTTGACTATCACACTCTGAAAGGAATTGCTGAAATTGGTTGAAGGAGCCATGAATCGTAATTTGCAATGTATGGGATCGATTGTCACCCAATGAGCACCTACTCCTTGTCCCACTGACTTCTAAATGTCTTTATGGGTAAAAAAAAAAAATGTATCTGTGACTTTCTGAAGTTACTTTTGCATGATTTTAAAAGGCACTAAATTATTTTCATGTAACTGGGGAGTTAGGGAAAACCTTAGCATTCTTCTTCTATTTAGAACATTACCAAAAATTCTTTAACCTTCCAAAAAATTACATACCAATGGTGGTGTTTGATTCACCATTTAAACATATCTATAATTTGTGACCATTGTATTCACGATGACATATCCCTTTATGTACACGAGGTAATTATATGCTAATGAGTGCATATGAGTGTGGGTGTTTGGTAGGCCTCATTTCAAAACGTCAAATAAAGGAAAAATGTTGACAATATTCAGTTGAATATTTAACGTTGGGTTTTATTGCTTGGCGCACAAGTCCACTGCAATTGGATACTTTTTTTCTCTGCTGACACTTTTTTCTTTTTCTAGTTAAACAATGGGATGGCTGGGATTTAGTGTACATTTTACAAAGACGCCCACCATTGTATTTGACAAAATTATACTTCTCGTACTTAAAGTAATGTCTGAGAACTGTAATACTGTCCCTGGCATGCTTATAAATATTCTAATCAAAATGATAAAACACTAATTTCTTAAAGGATAGCAAAATAAGAGCAAAACATCAGAAGTTAAAAAACAGAGAAAAAATAAGTTTATCAGCGGCAGCAGGTCATTAGTTCAAGAAAGGAGAGAAATCTAAATCAAATTACTTTCTTCTATTGAATTAAGCAGTGAACCTGATTGAAGAAAAATCAATGAGATAGTGAAAGTTAAAAAAAAAATCCATTTATGTAATGAACAGTGGATAAGCATCTTTTCTTTAGAAGTGAATGAAAGCAGCCAGCATAAAAATAAAGTCCTGCTGCCTAGAGATGTACGGTTTATCACTAATTAAAAAGTCATAGAGGAAATGTGATTTTCAGAATTACTAACGTGGCAGCCGGGGGAATGTGCTGCTCAGATCTGCTGCAGGGGCACCGTTCACCCACAGCCTCCTCCGGATCCATCAAGCCATTGGATGTACCGCTGTGTTCACTCTGAGGCTCTGTCTCCGACGTCTGGACCAGGGCCAGGACGGCGTGGGCAGCAGCCAAGTCCAATCCAACAGGGCACTGGGCTTTTGCGAGGGTTGACCTTACCTCGAGGATCTCGCACCTGCCTTTTCAAATTTCTCTAAAAGCTGTTCTCTAGTCCAAGGTTCTTCTCGCATCACAGGGGTCAGACCTCTCGGCTGCGCCCCAAAGATACTCCCTGCCTTCTTCTGTTTCTCCCCGTTTGTTCGTCACAGGCATTTCCCCCAATACATTTTTGGATGTCTCATCTTACTTTGTATTCGCTCCTTGGAGAACTGGAACTGTCACGCCAACAATAAGCATAAAGAAAATGACAAATTTCATGACCTTTATGTACTCAGGTTCGCGTGAAAAATTTCCTCTCTCCAATCTCACTGCGGATGAAGCAGGCGGAGCTGCAGGTATGGATAGTCGGTAAGGTGGGTTCAACACGTCATTTTAAAAACTGAATGAAGTGTTTTAGCATTTGCTTCACTATTCGTCAATCACACCTAGTCACCAAGAATTTTAGTTCAAGACTTTACAAACTGAAGAAGATCGCTATCAGCGATATTCATATAATTAATGTAATCCATCGAGTGATAAATTTCATAAACTGTGAAAAGACAATAAAGAAAAGAACAATTGATCCTAAAATTATCCTAGAAGGATTTAGCTCGCTAATTGATTCTGTTGAATTGTTTTAGCTAATCAAATAAAAATTGAATACCAATGTTAAAATATTATGAAATGATGTGACATATTTTAATATGTATGTGAAAGATAAATGAAGTTCTTCTTATGCAATAAAATAAAAAGAGTATTAGTAAATTTAGAAACAATCATATAACGATTTAAAAACTCCTTGCTTGCCAAGAACTTTCAGTTTCTATCTTAACAGCAGTTAAATAAGGATAAGATCAGGCATACAAAAATGGAACTATACTGCTCTCATTTGTGTTCTTTTTAAAAAGATATAATGTTTAAATTCAAAAATCTGTATGAACATGCAATACTAGATTGGATGATTAACCCATTTGAAATGAAGGTGAAACATGTTAGCCAATAATTCAGGAAGAATTAATTAAAAATGATTTTGAAAGCCAAAGCAAGATTTAATATATCTAATTATGATAAGTTTTAAACAGAATTAAAACTTACATAACTCACTCCTTGAAAAGAACTAAATTTATTATTAGAGCTTTTCCAACTACATATTTCAATTAAAGCAGACATCTGCATGCATTATATAGATATCAGAACACAACCAAACCGATTACAGAAGTTTAAGAAAGAAATTTAAGACTTATTTTTTTAAACAGTGGAAGAACCAAATTCTATTTATTTAGAAGATTTGCATGAAATGATCTAAAGTGACTTAAACCATGTTTTATATTCATTTACTATTATTTGAGAAAATTATACATTAAAACTATTTGTTTGTTAGAGATATTTTTGTTCTGATTTCAGTCCTACACCAACATAGTCCCAGGGGGTCTATTCTATATCTCTAAAGCTTTTTGCAGTATTCTTTTTTTTTCCTTAATGTTCTGCTTTTCTTCTAGTTCTTTAAGATTTTTTAATTAAAAAAAATTTTTATGTTTATTTATTTTTGAGACAGAGAAAAACAGATCATGAGTGGGGGAGGGGCAGAGAGAGAGAGGGAGACACAGAATCTGAATCAGGCTCCAGGCTCTGAGCTGTCAGCACAGAGACAGATGTGGGGCTCGAACCCCATGATCATGACTTGGGCCGAAGTCAGACGCTTAACCGCCTGAGCCACCCAGGCGTCCGAGCTAAGCTCTTTTTAAATAATGGAAACTGAATGTTTGTCTCAACAGAGGATGGTCTTTGGGGACAAATTTGCTTCTTCCTTTGAGCAAGAGATCCCTCTATAGTTTAGCTGGTCATGTGGTCACATTCCCACTCCAGAGGGTCATGTGGCTAAGTCTGAGTCAACAGCATGAAGTGGAGAGAGTGTCTGCGGTTCTGAATCACCTCCTTAATAATGGAGCCCCGTGTCCTGGATGTCCCTTCCCTACTTGCTGGTGGCTGGGGAAAGAGGGCCGCTGCTGCCACCTTGAAAGCCACATTCCGGGCAGTGATGAAGCCCTCCGCTCTGCCCTGGCTGTATCCTTGAGGATGTCCCTTTAGACTGTATCACAAGTAAAATATGTCATAGGTAAGCCACCAAATTAGAACCTTTCTGTTAACCAATTTGTAATAACACATATTTTAAGATATGGTTTGTTTTCTGTGACACTTGTTACCACCCATTCTATGTCATTACACAGAATTATTTTGACATTAACTTATATCTAAAGGCAGCTTATTTGTGAGAAAGCTTTTTCCTCATTGTCTCCACCTTCACAGACTGTCATTTGTCTGGGCATGTCATATAACCACTACTATCATTTCCTTATTTCTCTCACCAAATACATAAACAGAAGAAAACCAAAACCTGGCCTATTTTTACTCTTCTATTTATTCTATATTCTATATTATATATATTTCTATATTATTCTATAAATTGCTCTTCTATTTGCCTTTATGTTACAGTTAGGAAATATATGTAACTTGGAGGGAATTTTGTGTTTAGTTAGGTTATGCTATCCACGAACTTTATCTCAGGATAGTAAATGGGGCATGCCTTATGAAACTATTATCCTGTAACAATATGGGCTATAAAAAGTAACTTGGTATCATTGCTCTCTCATGCCTATCCTGGCCCAGATGGTTTACCGAGGACTACCTTACAAATATATATTCTCCTTAAAGGAAATCTGGCAAATACAATCCACCTACTCCAGCAAATTGGTGCCTGATGGGTTGAAACTCATCACTGGGATTCATCTAGGTCTTTAGTTATTCAGTTCTGAAGTATCTACAACAATAAGAAATGTTTCTAGGAATGTCCATCACAGGAGAAGCTAGATTTCACTTGAAGTGACGGAGCAGTATGAAATGACAGTGTGGGTGAGTAGGTGATGCTCAGAAATCTGTTCTAGAAGAACAGAGATACCATGAGAGCGCAGGAATGTAGCCCCTGGGGTAGGATAGATACATTTAGAATGGGATTTGGGGTCTCATATGCAGGTATAAAGATCAAAAACAGGAAAACAAAGAAATGGGAAAAAATTCAGTTTACGAATAGGAGCACAGGAAAGATTCCCACGTATCCATTAACATAGTTGCGCTGTATCTCTTTCACAGATTGGAGTAAGTTTTAGAGGGAGAATGTGAAGACAAATGATTCATGATTTGCATTAATTTTGTGGCATAATGGTTAGAAATATGAACTGGATTGATGTTGAGATGGCGAATAGTTACTACTCTCTGAAAGATTATTGAATGATATGCAATAGACCGGCAGTTTCTATACATTTTCTCATTGTCAATATTCATTGACTCATACACTTTAAATTATACATTTTATTGCGTAAATTATACTTCAATATCCCTGATTACAAAAACAAAGAAATGTCCTCCATGTATACTAATTTAAATGAAACTCTATTACCAGAATCAACTAGAGTATATTTAGTTTTCAATTTGATTAATTCTTATGCTGGGAAAAACACATGAGTGCATTTATTTGGGGAAGAAATTACAATATTCACGAGCCTTGATCTGATTGCAAATGATGGTGAAAACAAGAAATTATGTAGCACAATTTGGAAGAAGGACAGATACTAAAAGGGTATGATATAAGTGAGTATGTATACTTTTCAATTTGCCTGAAGCTGTCCCTGAACAGACCATTCTGAATCAAGAACACTAATTTTGATTCTATTCCCTCTAGACTTTATTTGCATACATTTATCTTACACTGCATTTAAGAAAATCAGACTAATTGCTATAAACAAACATACATGAGAAGCAATATTTGGACAGTGATGATCATCTTAAAATGTGACTGCATAAGGTGATTGCAATTTCATTAAAATTAAAAATTAAAGTACCTGAGGAAGAAAACTTATATATGAATAAACTAAATTCTTTAATATTACATTAACTGAGCATGTTATTATTATAGCAGAAAAGGAATACAGTTCTGCCACATGCACATTCAGAATGTCTAATATTCTCTCAGTGGAATAAAAGAGAGAGAGAATGTTTGGTCCATAGATGTTTTAAAAAGTATTTACTCTGGTACATTGTCTTGGCATTAAAGAATTATCATTAAAAAATCATTATCACAATCTGAAAGATAGTATTACAAAAGTAATTTCTCTCAACATATAAGATGAAATGTAAACAAAGTGATATTTAACAAATTTCAGGAACGTACATTAAAACAGAATGATGAGATCATTAAATAAACATTTAGTGAATTTATTTTATGCTTCAAGCACTTACCCTACTGGACATTTCACCTCTTCTACTTTTCAGGAGGAAAAATAACTTAAACATTTCCAACAAATTACTTTAGTCATTATATATACAAATATACATTTGTTTTAAGAGCTTTCAAAGTAAATAAAAGCAGAGAATTTTCAGTACAAGGAAAGCGGTGCCTTAAAGATTTTAACTCCAAACAATGGTAAAGAGGAACAGAATTTGCCACCTCGAAATATGCCTCTTGGCATAACGATTATCTTGAGCTGATTATATTTAATAAACTGATCACAAGGAAAAACTCTGAAAACCAGTAGAAGTTACTGCCTGTTTGTAAGAGAAGTTTATGTTTATAGGGGAAACCTCTATTTGTAAGGATATCTCCCTTTCTGTACAGGAAAAAGAAGATGCCTAACTCTCCAGAAACTTGTCAGTGGAGAAGACATAGATTTCAACCTGCATCACAGCCATACTTCTGTTTACTGTGTTTTGTCTGATAACCTCCCCTAACCAGCTCTCCCAACCACCACCATCTTCTTGTCTCTTGCTGGAGATGCTATTTAAGGTGATGGTGTGCGCCATTTCAGGGAGTTACTCAGTTTTCCTGGGTATCGCCTATGTATATAAGAAGTGTAGATGTTATTAACCTTCTGTTTGTTTTCTCCTGTCTTCTATTACAGGGTGATGTCAGCCAAGAAGCTAGAAGGGTAAAGGAAAAATTATTTGCTACCCCATGCAATAGTATTTTGTTATATATAGAATTGTTATAATAGTAGAGGAATCTATTTTTAATTTAGTGGTATTCTGTTCATAGCACCCCTTTCTCATCAAAAATTTTAAACTATATTCACAAATTAATTCTAGTCATATAATTTCATCACGGCTTTACTTATATTAATTAGAGAAAAGGTATCAATGTTTACTAGCTTATTGTAGCAGATACATTGATGACTAAGACAAAAAATTAGCCTGTCCTCATGGAGCTACTATTTATGGAGTATTTTTATTTGTGTTTTTTTTTCTGTTTGTTCATTTAATATCAACCTTCTTTACTGCATTGTAAACTCATGAAAATATACATCACATTCATTTTGTTAACTATTTACATTTGGCATATAACATAGTACTGGGCATATAGTAATTATTCATTAAATAAATGGAGGAGCAAATGAAATAATGTATACTTCAAAAGCTGAACAGTATTGCTAAAGTAAATAGTAATGGCCTGAAAGCTCAGAAACAAACCACTCTATTATGTTTTTTAATTCAGCTTTCCTTCAACTGCTCAGAGGCAAAACAGAAAAGCGTTATACATGGCATCTACACTAAGTAAACATAGAAGTTAGTAGGCAGAGACAGACTTAGAAATAAATACTTGCTCCAAAACATTATAAATCTCTGAAGAAAATAATTCAAGGTGGTGGCTGACGTGATCCTTAATAAAGGAACACCAGGCTAAACAAGATTTCTTTCCTTCTTTTCTTTTTTCTTTCTCTTTCTCTCTCCCTTCCTCTTTTCTTCCTTCCTTCCTATCTTTCTTTTTTCTCCCTCCCTTCCTTTCTTCTTTCTTCCTTCGTTCCTTCCTTCCCTCTCTCCTTTCATTCATCCCTCCCTTTCTTCTTTCTTTCTTCTACTTTCTTTCTTTCTTTTTCTTTCTTTCTTTCTTTCTTTCTTTCTTTCTTTCTTTCTTTCTTTCTTTCTTTCTTTCTTCTCTCTTTCTCTCTTTCTTTCTTTCTATGAAAAACCCAAGAATGATCTACAAGCCATTCCTAAAATACTTCTTTCCCTCTCTGTTGTAATTTTGGATCATGCCAGTTTTATATGCCATTACGAGTATTGAATAAGTTGGTGAATTTTTAATGAACGTCAGTATGAGAAATGCTCCAAAGTATGAACAGCACATTGTTCACCAGATCAATTAGTATTCATTTTAGTCATGTGCTCTTTGGACCACTCTGTGTAGGATGTCTGCGGTGATATATTTAGCTGCTATTTATCGGGTGTGTGGGACAGTAGAAAGAACCATAAATATTAAAAGTCACCTAGTCTAAAACCCCAAGCATATATTCCTGCCTGAGTGACAGCAGTAGTAGAATGGTGGGAAAAATAGGAGGGAGGAAATGATGTTGGAAAGTGTGGCAGTCTCAAAGCTCTAATATTATTTGGTCAAATAGGTTATACTATACATTTTAATGTGTAGTCATTATTGAACACTCATACAAAAGAAGAATTATAATAATATAAAGTCAAGAATCAGAAACATGTTGCTGTTTGTTTTCCCAATGACAACTGTTTTATGAGAGAGCAGTAATAACAAAGATATCACTATAAACATGAATGATTTGATTTGATCAGTATTTACATGTTCCGTAACCTTGGGGAGTTACCCAATTCATTTGAGCCTCAGTTTCTGCCTACTCTCCATCTTTCATGGCATTCTTTAGGTTATACGAATTTCAATTACACAAAGTATTAGCAGCAAGCTAACACATGGAGGTATTCAAAAATGTAGTGAGTCCTAAAACCCAATATTAAAAATACTGCATGTTCAATGTTAGTGCTCAATATAAAGTAACTTCACTAGTTTAAAAAAAAAAAAAGGACAGCAACAAAACAAAATACTTATATGTCCAAATAAAGATTATTTTACCGGAATCATTTTTAGGAGGAACTAAAATAATATAGGCGACTGTATTGCACTTCATCTGAGTCCAGACAACAGTGATGGTTGAAAGATCCCCTACCCTTTTGGTTCCGGAAAAGGCTTCCCACAAAGAACCTTTGTTCCGTGTCATAGATGACTCTCTGTCTACCGTTTCTCATGATTCCCATGAAACTCACAGATAGTTCCCTTATTTACCTGGTACAACGTCAAGTACAAAGCTTTCCCCTTTTGCCTGAACCTCCTGCAATGCCAGATACAGATCTTCCGCTCCAAATTTTGTGTTTCAGGAATGATTCGCTGACATTAGAACTGTTTGTCCCCCTGCAGCTAGCTAGACACAGGCGTAAACCTTTCCTGTTCAGCTAACTGACTGAGACATCTCCCGACTGCGAAAACAATCCCACCTTTAACTTGTCTTCTCCTCCCTCGTGAAAATCTAAGGTAAAACCACACGGCTCAGATATTGACTTTCGTATCTCCCTATTGCAATAGCCTAAATAAAATCAGTTTTCTTACTTATTTTGCTTTAGCCAAAAAGATAGCCATTTATGTACAACCAAATATTTACTGAGTACCATTCTCTGTTGATCATTGTTCCAGGGTTTGAAAATTTAGTAGTAAGGAAAAAAATTGTCCTGATCTCATGGAGCTTATATTCCAGTGTGAGGTAAAAGGAGATAATAAAATGGTAGCAAATAAATATTTCTGTGCCAGGCAGTAATGGGTGTTACGAAGGGACAATATAGCAGGGTAAGGGGTGGTGGTAGAATGAGGGCCGCTCTGTGAACATGCTAATGTATCAGAAGGTCAGTGACAAGATAGCCTGAATGACTGGAGAGACTGACATCATGAGGTTAGCCGGGGGATTTTCATTTTAGGAAGAAGGAAAGGTAAAATGCAAACCTGGGAGTGTGATTAGTCCAGAAACAGAGGAGAACCATGTGACTAGAATGGCAGGAACAGGTGCAGAGGATTGGAAATAAGATACAAGATACAAGAGCCTACATCAACCGGGACATTGAGGTACAGAGAAGGCATTAGTGGTATCACTTAAGTGGTAAAAGACTTTTGTTCCTATTTTCTCGAGAAAACTATTATAAACATAAGTAGCAAGAGAGAGACTAGTTCAGATTCATTTGCTAAGATCAGGATGGAGAGAAATAGGGAAGGGAAGCAAGGGGAAAAGGGGAAAAAGTTGAATCTATGACAACTCCAAGTTATTTTTTTCTTCAGTTAGTTTTTAAAAATTAGTACCTACAGAGATGGGAAATAATGGAGAGGAAAGTATTAGGGTCGGTTGGGAGAAGAAGTCAAGAGTTGTTTTTGGGGATATGTTCAGTTTAGAGATGCATATTTGCCATCTATTTGATATCTCTAATGTGAGGTTGGGTATATTTGTCTGAGGGTAGAGAGTGGAGATATACATTTGGCATTATTCAGCGAAACAGTATTACTTAATGTCATGAGACTCAACAAGATTTCCCAGAAGAGGTTGAGAGACAGGAAGGAACCAGAGTTAGAGCAGAAAAGAGCAGTGGCCTCAAACTGTTGCCCTGTTTCATAAAATGATTTCAAAACAACTAGGTATAGCTTTGCACATTTTAAAATGGACACCACAATTTTTCATTATGACCCCAAGTTTTTATAAAGAATATAATTTTAGTGTATTATAAATATTGACATTTTAAAAGTTTAAAATAACACTGTTCTTTCACCTTTGAAACATACTTAGTAATTTTAAAACCACATAATTTGATGGTCACCTTATTTATTTAAAAATACCTAACCAAGTCTTCTTTAACAGTAGGAAATTTTCTTTTTTTTTGAACTCATTATTTCTATTCTACTCCTTTTGCAAAATATATCTAATATTATATAGTATTATGCTTGCAAAAATTTAAAAGGTCATCCACTACAACATTTCTCTGACAAAAAAAGTCTTTGTATATTTTAAAATGTAAGTTTGTAATGTCTTAAAACCATTGGGAGATAAGACTTCTCTGTAAAATGTCCATAAAGTTCTAAATGTGAAAATAATTTTCTATTCAAATTGTTATTATAATTATTAGTAGTATACTATACATAAAACACATATATAACTTTTGATTATAAATCTATTAATAAGATAGAGTTTAACATAAATTTTATTAATATTTTTCATTGTGTGTGTGTGTGTGTGTGTGTGTGTGTGTACATAAAAGTACCCAAAAGACTTGCTGACATAAGTAGATAGATGGGAATCTGTGGGGTCACTTGATTTTAAAATGCCTAAGTCATATGCCCAAAGCATAGAATTGTTGAATTACTATATCATACACCCAAAACTAATATTACCCTATGTGTTAACTA